>JASANB010006517.1:0-241488 GCA_030248155.1 Sabatieria punctata
GGATGAACTTGCGAGAGTGGAACTCAAATGATGGCGAGTTCGTTCATTCACTGCCCCCTAAGGATATATCTCGGCGGCGAGAAGTCAAGCTACTGGGAATGGTTTGGAATGCTGATACAGATGAGTTGTTGTGGGCAGAGCCCCAGAGCTCAAAAACGGAAGAGAGTGTAACAAAACGGTCAATATTGGCGGCGTTGGCCAGCGTGTTCGACCCTCTAGGACTGCTAAGCCCTTTGGTCATTCCAGCAAAGCTGTTGGTGCAATGTTTGTGGACAAAAAAGATTGACTGGGATGTTGAGCTGGAGGGTGAGTTGCTGGATAAAGCAAAGCTTATTCTACCCTCTTTGAACAGCCTCACCAAATACCGCATTCCTAGATTGATTGGCGAATTGTCAGATGCTGCTATAGAACTACATTGCTTTACCGATGCGTCCAAAAAGGTATACTCCGCGGTAGTGTACTTGCGCAGCAAGTTGAGTTCCAGTCCGGCAAGTTGCTCAATATTGTTCGCCAAGAACAGACTGGCACCAATTAGAGAACTCACATTGCCCCGGCTTGAATTAATGGGAGTGTTGTTGGGCATCCGAGCCCTCAAGTTCACACATAGTCAGCTACGGCTGCAAATTCAAGGGCAGTACTTGTGGACCGATTCAGAATGCGTGTTGTCTTGGCTACAAGCCGAGCGAGTATTACCTCGTTGGATACAAAATAGGGTCACAGAAATTGTGCAGTACGAAGGGGTAGAGTTTCGCAGTGTTCCTGGTAAGGTAAATCCAGCAGACATTCCCACTAAGCCGGAACTGTATGGTGACTTGGAAAAAAACAAATTGTGGTGGTGTGGTCCGGACTGGCTGAAGTTAGAAATTGACTGTTGGCCAGAGAACAAGAAGCAGCAGCCTACCTTCGATGATGAGTCATATGTTTCTGAATGTACTGTGAGTGCTGTGGCTGATGCCAGTAACCCCCCACTGGGAATTGATATTGGCAGATTTTCCAGCTTGCATCGGCTTTTTAGAGTTACGGCATGGGTGCGCAAAGCCGTAGGTCGTTGGAAACAGTACAGAAGGCCCAGACGTATTTTGCAATGCAACCTTGACACAGTAATAAGCCGGGGTCCTTCGACTGAGGAGATCGACGTCGCTAGAGACATGTGGGTGGGTTGGACACAGAAGTCTAGTTTTCCAGAGGCGTTCAAATGGCTGTCTAGCAAGGACAGCAGCAAACCTCCAAGTCTAGTTACGCAATTAGGTCTTATTCTGGACGAAAATAGCCTAATGCGCTGTACCGGTCGGTATGAAAACGCTAATCTGACAACAGATGCGTCTAGACCATTGTTGCTTCCACGCGGTCATCCGCTGACTACCTTAGTCATTGAATCTGTGCATCAGCGTCTGTTACATGCTGGACCCAATTTAACATTAGGTCACATACGATATTTGTATTGGATCCCTCATGGTCGCATGGCCGTTCGCTCTACACTTAGAAACTGCAGGGTATGTAGGCGGTGGGGCGGCAAACCCTTTAAACCGCCTGGGCCTCCGTCATTGCCTACAGGGAGGGTCACAAGACAGTCTCCCTTTGCTACCACTGGAGTGGATTATTTGGGTCCACTCTATGTGACCGAGAAAGAAACGAAGGAGTGCAGAAAAATATGGATTTCGTTATTCACATGCGCTGTCAGTCGAGCGTTACATTTAGAAATTGTGCGAGGATGTGACGCCCAGCAGTTTCTAAACGCATTTCGGAAATTTTGCGCTAGGAGAGGAGTGCCTACCTTAGTTATCTCAGATAACGGAACCCAATTTAAGCTAGGAGAGAAATCCTTGAGGTGCTTGTGGTCCCGCAAACAGTTGAATGGATCCATATTCGACCAATTCTTAGTGTCTAAAGGAATAAACTGGCGGTTTATTCCCTCTCTGTCCCCCTGGATGGGTGGGTTTTACGAAAGGTTGGTGCAATCTGTAAAGAGAATTTTAAAGCGAGTTTTGGGCAAGGTAATGATTTCCGAATCAGAATTGGACGTAGTTATCACTGAAATTGAGGCCGTTTTAAATAGTCGCCCCTTGGTTGCACCGACAGATTCGTTCGAGCATGTAGTTTCACCAGCCAACATACTCGCTGGTCGAGCTACCCTTCTGTTGCCGCCCATCTTAGAGGAGGAAGATCCTGAATTTCGTCCTAATTCTGCTGCTAAAAACAGAACCAATAAGTTGCAGATTTATTGGGGGGAGACTCAAAAACTTGTAAATAGGTTTTGGCGATTGTGGCAGTCTACTTACTTACTGAATCTCAGAGAATCTCATGTAAGTTTTACTAAACGAAGTGGTTCGGCGGGCGATCCAGATCCTATGCTTAGGGTTGGTACGGTAGGGTTGCTGCGAGACTCTACTCCTCGCGGTACTTGGAAAATGGCCACGATTGAACGTCTGATCACGGGTACGGACAACAAATGTCGGTCAGTTGTTGTACGAACGGCCAATGGCAGACTAAGCACTCGGGCCATTAAAACGGTTGTACCTCTGGAGGGCCCCATTGATTTTTGACTAGCCGGTGCTAAAACGAGTATTAGCAATGTTGTAAATATGTATTTGTGTAACTGTGTTTTTATGTGTTTCAGGACTCTTGCACCAGTCATTAATTCCGGACGAGATGGGCCGAGCGTCGACGATAAGAGTCTGGTGCGAGCTCAGATACAGACGGCTCAAACTGCGCCTGTGACCGCCAATGTTCAAGTTTCTGTTGCTCCAGGGGCCCCACCGGTGACGCCTGCCAATCCTACTGTACCTACCGTACCGATCGCTCCAAACCCTACCAGTCAGGCGCCTACTCAGACCGAAGCGGCAAATCTGGCGATTCAAGACCCTGCTCCCGTGCCGGTAGCACCACCTCTGCAGCAGGATGAGGACTTAAATTTGTTACAACTGTTTGCCCAAGGCGAGCCCCAGCTAGGTTATGTGGATAACGCACCACCACCCAATAATCAGCCAAATGCCAACGCCCAGCCCGTCGAAGCGATGGAGGACGATGACTTGCTGGAGCTGCCACCTAATCTTGGTCTGGGACAGAACAATTTGCCAGTAAGATGGAACAACCGTGGGCCTGGCCGTAGGGGCTGGAGATCCTTTCCGGGTCGGAGACCGGTGGTTGCTAGAGGTCGAGCAGGGTTTCCGCGTGGAGGTCGGTATGGGTCCAATCGATCGGCCGGAGCTTACAACGACACCGGACGGTGGAATTCGGCCTCTCCGGGAGATGGAGGTCGTGGTCAGAGGGGGTCCGCTCAAGGACCTAGAGGAGGATACGGCAGAGTGTGGCACGGTCAACGAGTTGGTCGGTCTGGGCGAGGCTTTTACCACACGCCACCTGCTTCCTATCTGTACTATCAGACCATCAATTTCCTTGGCAACTTGATGGGTTTCGGTGGTCCGTCTTACTGATGACTGACAACGCTTGATCACCGTCTAGTAGGAATCTTAGTGAATTTGCTAATTTATGTATTTCTCTTTGGTTTACTTCTATCTGTTCTGTTTTGTTCTCCGGTCGGGAGTGTCAAGGTTCACCTTGACGGTTCGTTTGTAATCTGCGCCCACGAACGACAACAACTTGAAATGGCTCAATATTTACTGATACGGGTTTCTTCTTTTTTGAATTGTGTTGTGTGATAACTTCGCTAGCGAGAACGTCGGATTTAGTAAAAAGGTGCTGAAGAATTGTTCGTTGTTTCTATCAGTTTATTGTCGCAGTTAGTCAGTCTAGTTCGTATCTGAATCTTCGTGTTACGTCGTCGCAGTATTTCACAACGAGGAATAGCTAATTGGAACTGTTTAGATTTCCGTTGACCGTTCTATCCGAATTTTGTCACACCGCTTCCACGGGTGCCGGGCCGTCGTGACACACGGAATGCGTAAACTAACCATGGCCAAAACGCGACCGTTTTTACATCAATCATCATGATCTTTAAATACTTTAAGCTTAATTCGAGTTTCTCACTCATATGTTGTATATTTACAACATACATACTGTACGGTTATGATACGGTTTTTAAAATTCAATACAGTATTACGGTATTTTGTACCAGTCCCATCCTTACCTACTGATTGCAGCACCTGTTGGATAACTGCCACGACGCTACAAAACGAATGATGCAACTGGCAAAAGAGAAAAACTGCCAGCAATGCCAACCAGGTTCCTCTTGTCTCCGCCACACTCCAATTGAACAAGTTGATCAGCCAGAGGAAGAACACCTACCTACCTGATAAGAGTCTGCTGTTTGAATTTCGATCTACTACTATAATATGTACGCATACATGTAACAGCTCCGGGCCGACCTGGGGGAGGGTGGGTAGGGGGTTTTCCTCAGGTGGAGGGTCGAGGGGGGTCCCAAATTTCAAAAAGCTCCAAAACGCCTGAAAATGCGTTTTTAGCATGTTTTTTGCAGTAAGGATGCTAAAAATCGCTATTTTAAGCTGCCAAATAGCGTTTTAGAGCTAAAAAACAAGCAAAAAATGACAAAAAGAGCTTACAAAAATTCCTATTTCCCTTAAATATCAGCAGTGGAAACGCCAAATTCGGTTCCCAAAGGCTTTCAAGCGAATTTTAGGCTAAAAATTAGTGATTTCTGAGCCAGTTTGTTAGTACTGGGAGCCACTACTAGTACTTGTATTTTTGCGTCAGGGGTCCCTTAACTTGTCTCGGGGGGTGGCCTTTTCAGCTAGGGGGGTAACCCCCCAAACCATGCACATGTATGTATGTACGTATCAATTATTGCCGGGCTACTGTAGTAACTATGTAGAGTCCGTACGAAACGATACCTGAAGAACGAAATAGCACCAAACCCAGTTAGTTAATGTCTCACGCCCATAACTCAATAGTACTTGTCAATATCGTGTTTAGAAATGGTAAAAAGGTACGTACATGTAGTTAACTTTTATTCAATAAATTCTCTATGCACTACACATAGGGTAGAGAGTAGAGATGTGCACGGGCCGGGCCGGGCCGGGCCCGATTTTGATGCCCGTCGGGCATATATAAAGAACAGCAGAATACAAAAAAGAACACCTTGATTAGCTTAGCATTGCCCCAAATGAATTCAAAACACGCTCCGTTCTACCATATGCAGAATTATTTTAACAGTAATTGCAGCCTTGGTGCCGTTCATACACAAGCCTTTACCCCACCTGCCGACCAACTTAGTTTTAAGCCTCAATTTGGAGCTCAGGCTTAGATCCAAGTGCACACTTTGATTTTTAGGGTTTAGCTTGTGCGTCTGGCTTTAAAAAGGGTGTCAACCACTGCCCTGGATATGTAATGTACACTGTGTATCATTATCAATGACAAAAAACCCCAATATCCAATTCCTGGAAAACAACCCAATACCAGTTTGCACTCTAATTAAAAGAAAGCATAAATTTGAAATTCGCTGTTTTAAAATGCCAATTTCCAAAGCTTAACATGAAATTTAGCTTTTAATCTGAAAATTCATGTCAAATTTTCAAAAATTTAGTAAGACAAAGTAAAATTAACGGGCCGGACAGGGCCGGGCCGGATTTTGGGCGGGCCGGGCCGGGCACCATTTTCAGGCCCCCCCGGGCCGGGCCGGGCCCGATTTTGATGCCCGCCGGGCATGGCGGGCCGGGCATGCCTCACCTGATCGGCCCGCCGGGCCGGGCCGGGCCGGAAAAAAGGTGCCCGTGCACATCTCTAGTAGAGAGGCAACATGTGGTGCCACTACCAAATACAGCAACCACAAATTTTGGGCACTGTGCTGCTGGTAGAAGTGTTGACAAGCCTAAAAGCGCGGCTCGGCTGGGCTAGATTGTGAGCTCTGTTTAGGTCAGCTGTTTTGCGCGCCGCACCTCCACAGGCAGGGCTGTTTGTTTCCCGAAAAAAAAACTCAAGTCGGTTTTTTCCAAGATGACAGAAAAAAATTTTTAACAATAGCTTTTTATTGCAGAATTCAACGAAATATCGTGAGTTTTATTACAAAATGCACTAATTTGATCTCTTAGAGTAGTAATTCGATTTTAAAACAAAAAAGTACAATAATAAAAGTTGCCTGAAAATGGTACCAGTATTTTTTTGCCAAAAAAACAGCGAAGTTATTATGCCATGGAAATGCTTGTAAGGCTTCTATTAACATAAATTCAAAGCATTTGCAGCGAATTTCACCAGTAATTATGCCTATTTCCTTTTAAAACTTGCTTGAGTTTTTTCCGCATTTTATTTTGTTTCCGAGCCCCTAGGAAAAAACCGGCTTTTTTTTCAGAAAAAAAACAAAAAATACGAGGAAAGAAACCGACCGAGGAAAAGCCCTGCTTTCAAGTAGGGAGGGAGTGAAAATTTGAAAATCCGAGCTGAGCTGGGCCGACCAAAAGGTCTCTACCTACAAGCTCGCTCAAGTTTGGCTGGCGAGCTTTAAATTTGGCGGACAACTAGGAAAAATAGAAATGATAAAGTACTAGCAGAGAACCAGTTTTCACGCATTTCCACCACTTTTGGGCCGCACCTCCATAAGTGCAACGAAAATTTGGTATATAGCGTATTCCATTTATGGAGGTTTGACTGTTCTGTAAGTCTGATCAAGTTGAAGTCGAGAATTTAAAAAATCCATTCCCATCAAGCTACAACCAAAAAATATGAGAGAACAGGCATTTCCAACACTAACAATTCCAGGTAGTGTTTTTGCATCTCGCTATTACATATATCTGCATGCAAAACTTTAGCCAAATAGGATAACTTCGTGCCAGACAGGGCCTCCAATCAAAGGTGGCCTTTAAGTAAAAACTTCCTCTTTATACCGATGAATCACCAGTCTTCTCGTTATCTGGATTAAAACAGAATAGTTCACTTTCGTTACATATACAGTCCTGGAACTAGGGCGAACAAAAAACAAATTATCGGTAAAAAGACATCAATATAAAAAAACAGCATGACTAACAAATAAAACAGCCCCTAGAGCATTTTCGCGAATAGAACATCTATTCTAAGAGCAAATCAATTCTACTCTCAGCAACCCCTATCTTGGTTAAAAACTGTCTAAGTGAACAGTCAGTCTGTCGCACTGCTAAGAAGCGAAGTTGTTCGGCAGCCAGAGTTGCTAAGTTGGGCACTTGCAGCCAGAACGAAAAGCAGTGAACCATATCAAGCACTCTGCCGCAATCAGCTGCAACCACTGCTTTGCCGGCGGAGGTGCAGTGAAAACTGGCAATGGCGTCGGGATGACAGCAGTCTTTGAGATCGAAGTTGATTTCCAGCTTTTGCCATTGCAGCGCCCAAAGATCTACGTACCACAGACTGATTTCGCTCTCCTCGCAGAAAACGGTATAGACCTGCAGAAGAAATCCTTCTACTGCACTTCTTTTATGCACAACCAACTTTTACCTCTACTATTTTCAACGCATTTTACAGCTAAAACTTACTTTTACCACATTTCCAATATAAACTCAAACACTTCTAAAAAACTTCTTAGAGTGTGCTGGGTGCCAAACAATTATAGCCATACATGTAACAGGGGGTCTGCACCCCACTCGACTTAGGCCAGACCCCCCGAGACAATCCCCCGATTTTTCTGGCAAGTAATTTTTTGCGCAAATTTTTGCGATTTTTTGCAGTTTCAGACACAAAAATTGCTAAAATCGCCTGTAAAACAGCACATTTTAGCTGTATTTCAGCCAAAATTAGCGATTTTTGACGACTTTTAGCCCAAAAATTGCGATTTTTGAGCGTTTTTAGTGCCAAACCCCTCGGTCTGTGCCACACCCCTCAACCCCCTCTCGGAGGATGACGTGTTACAAGTATGGTCTCAGCATAGTTTTAAGCAGTATTTAGTTCATGATCTACAGGTTTTATTACTTCGGTCGTCCCATACACGCAACAGGTCATCCGCTGAAGGGGAGGGGGTTGGGGGTCTGGCGTTGGGCAGGGTAGGGTTCATACGGATCAGCATTATCCAAAATCCCTGACTTTTAAAAAACTCATACTAAATGTTTTCAAGCACCTAATTTTCTGATTTCTTTGCATCTGCAGATATTTACATTAACGCTAGCATATCCAATCATTTTCTAAAAGCAAAGGGTGATTTGGTATTCAAAACTAAGCGTATTTCAACAGGTATTCCAAGCATGAAGTTAACAAGAATTAACAGTTTCACACTTTGACGAGGCTTGGTTGGGTCCCTGCAGGGGGGTCTGACCTGAAATTCTAGGGAGGGGGTTGGGCACTCAAAAACGCTCAAAAATCGCTAATCTGGGTTCAAATACAGCTAAAAAAGTGCTGTTTTACAGGCGATTTTGTGTCTACAACTGCAAAAATTTGCTCAGAAAATTCTTGCCAGGAAAATCCGGGGGGGTCAGAAAAATCGTCTTGGGGGTCCCCATCCGGAGGGGTCTGCCCTAAGTCAGGTGGGGACAGACCCCACAGTTATATGTATGTATGTTCAGTCCTTCCAATACTTTCTTCGTATCGCTGATTGGGTACAAACAACCCCTACACTAGGGAAAATCGCAGTCACCTTATTTCCAAATGCGGCACTAGCGAGTCGCTTTCGCTGTGGCACATAATCCGAGGTCGGATTGGGAATGGGCGGCAACCCGAACTTCGGATCCGACAACAAACTCTTTGGAACGAGTCGGTCTGCTTCCAATTTGAGCAGAAACTTCAGTCGTCCTCGACGATTCGGTTCTCCCACGAACAATACAAACAACTCCTCTCCAAGCACGCTCATGCAGCATTTGTAGGTGTGCCAGAAAAGGTTTACATAAGTGCCCAGTCTAAGCACCATACTGCAACAGGATCTGCGCTCCAAATCGTAGCTGTTTAGGCAGACCTGACCATTGCAACTCTTCAGGTACAACAAGTACAACTGGTTGCCCTGTTGACAGATGTGCAGACGGCGACTGTCAAACACCGACGGACCTATCATCGCTGCCCGCCCCAGTTTGTGACCTTCCAAATCAATCTCGTCCACAAAGACTGCAAAGCAGTTCTTTCCCTTCACTGTCGTGCTGATAATCAAAGCGATCAGATTGCGGTAGAGATAGAAACCCCTCAAGCGCCGTTTTCCCTCCATATTGAAGCTGTTGTGAACGTTGTAGGAGTCGCTCTTACCTGCCACTGCGTAGTCCATGCCTGCGCGAGTCAGCAAGTCCCCGATGGCCGCGTAAGGAGCTTCTGGCAGCTTTCTGCCGGCTTGGACTAGGTCGTAGCAGTCGAGTGGGTGGTCGAATTGCCAGGACAAGTCGTCTTCGTCTGCCGGAGCCTTCTCCACTTCGATTGGGTAGAGGAACATCAGGTGACGGCCGCTTGGGCTAAGTGCCGTGAAGATTTTGTCGTTATCCCAGGGAGTCTCGCGAGGAGAGAAAACGCCCAGGTTCACTGGCGGAGTGGCCATTTTCTCGGCACTTTTTACTCAGATTAGATTGTCGGCATATTGTAGATTGGGTCTTTATTTGTTCTCTTCTTAAATTAAACGGGCGGGCACAAATCGCCTCCCCAAGAAGTTGGAAAGTTGGAAAATGGAAAATATAAAACATGCAAAATGCTTCTCAACAATTTGGAAATTAGGAAAACATGCACAAGAACAAACACAACACAAAAATTTGCATATCGGTAACGTGGGCAATTCGGCAACGTTCTCTGAACGTGAATCGTCTTTCCGTTGCACCATCTATAAAGAATGGTTTGAGGTCGACGTTGTTTTGTATCTGTGGTATGCATGCACGTATTTGTTTCGTAAACTTTACTTACAGGCTGATGTATAACACTGGTGTTTTCTCTTTTCTTCTTTTTTCTATTAAAGTATTTCCTTTTTTGGTCAACACTGTGACTACATTCTGACGCTGCCTGCAATTTAGAAATCGACTTCTGAGATGTATGCTCAAAGAAAAATAACCCGATTTACAGTCAAAAACCCAACTCCGAATCTATGTTAGCATAGATTTAGGTTTGTTGTCAGGCCACCGAAAGGCAGTGATGACAAGTAGATAAATGGGTAGAATCGTGGGATGGGAAGGTAAAGGGAGTCTGTGTGCAAGGCCACAGAATACGAGTTCTTCAGCTTTAGCAAGAATACATAATAAAGGAGCAAGAATGCTCCACTCAACAGCCGGCCGGCCTACCATGCGCTGCGCCAATATTTCAGGACTGGTTGCGAACGTTCGCAACCCCTCCTGAAATTTCAGGACTGGTTGCGAAATTCCCAACCTGTCCTGAAAAAACGCAAGCAGCTTATGACAGGCCAACATGATTTCAGAGAAATCATGCGCCGGCCAAAAATTTTCGGATTTACGAGCTAATTAATAATTAGAAATACTTAATAAGCGGCGCATTCTTGGTGTAGTAGGCTACCGGCCAGGTGAAGTCTATGTCGTCTGTCGTGTGTCTGTGTGCGTCCTACCGCAGTTCTCAGTTGGTGCAGGCAACAGAGGCATGAGAGTTTGCACGCGTGCGTGTCCTCCTGATTTTTCTCTTCTTTTCTTGTTTATTTTTTACCGTAACCGCAAAAACAGAGGTTTAAAGCCCGTCCGTGGTTAGATTGTACTAGGTAGGGATATTGGCAAGTTATGCCGCCCGTAAAGCACCGAGCGGCCAGCCGCGGCCTGTCCGCGATTTGAAATTTCCCAATTTTAGTTCCCTTTGAGCTACTGGACTGTCCCCTCAGTATGTGATGTCCAATAGCAACACCAATAATTCCTGCAAGTTTCGAAGCCGTACTCTTTGAATTACCGAAAAAATTGAATTCACCCTCCTGACCAACCTGATTGGGAGTTTTCGGTTCATAAAATCAGCATGAGCGTGAATTTTTGCACCAAGTTTGACCAATATGTAGCCAGTTACTATCTTTTATTTTTGCTGAAAATTTTAGCCAAATAGATAAACCCAGAACGAAAACTTTGAGTGAACCCGAAAAAGTGGAGAGGACATTTTTTGTGCAATAGTGTACAGTATCTATCTGTACATACAGTGTATCATTCTATTCTAAGCCACTTTATTTTATGAAAAGACGGAACTGGGAATACGCCGTAATCTACATCCTGACTGATTGTAAAGTTAACCAGTATGTATGCTAGAGAGCTGGGCCCGTAACTGTGAACTCCTGCTAGACAACAACACCTCTGAACGTCAGGCCTAACAGAGCGACCAATCACGCCAACCGTAATGATAAGAAACCACCCTGCCGCTCAGTTACGTTGAAGTGAAGGGAAGTGACTTCGGTTTAGCGTTTATTCTGAAGGTGTGTGATCCCAATCATCGGATTACTTCACAGTCAGTTAGGCTGTAACTTACCGGCACTCATACAGTACTATTGGGAGCCCGCCAGAACGCTTGGCTGCACCGCGCAGGCCAATAAGTGACGTCAGTAGGAGCGGACGCCGCAGGGCCATTTTCTGATTTACGGGGGGCCTAACTTAGCAATACCCCTACCTATTAACCTAACCACGGACACACTTCATTAATCTTTTTTTGCTGTTACGGCCAAGAATACACAAGAAAAGAGAAAAACTTCAATTTTGCTTCATCAACTGAGAGCGCACACGGACACACCACAGAAGTAGACTTCAGCTGATTTATAGGCTACACTAAGAATGCGCCACTTATCAAGTATTTTTAATTATTAATTAGCCCGTAAATCCGAAAATTTTTGGCCGGCGCATGATTTCTCTGAAATCAGGTTGGCCTGTCATAAGCTGCTTGCGTTTTTTCAGGACAGGTTGGGAATTTCGCAACCAGTCCTGAAATTTCAGGAGGGGTTGCGAACGTTCGCAACCAGTCCTGAAATATTGGCGCAGCGCATGGTAGGCCTGCCGGCCGTTGAGTGGAGCATTCTTGCTCCTTTATTATGTATTCTTGGCTTTAGCTTGGCGGGGGATGGACCTGCATGAAGTAAGATTTTTTATATTTAGACTCATTGAATGAAACAATTTTGCGACAAGCAATCGTTTCCAGCATGAGCTGTAGCGCTCATTTTCTTCATTTTGCCCTTAGTACTGCTTATTTCCCTTCTCTTATGGTGTAACTTGCGATTTTCCAACTTTCCTACTTTTGGGGAGGCGATTTGTGACATTGGAAAACCCGCAAAACTTGGTGTACCACTGTGTACCACAGCGTACCGCACGGCCTCGCCGTTTCCGTTTTTCTGGGGAGGCGATTTGTATACGCGCCTTAATTAAATTAATCAAAAAGCTGATAATATGGAATCGGAGCCCACGTGCGGTACTAAAACAGCTGTAGTTGGCTCGCACCCCACCTCTCCACCGTAGTTTAGATCTGCAAACGTTTATAGGCACGTAGACATGTTGTAAGCTCGTACGAACGAACGAACTTTTTCCGCCCAACACAAAACAAAATAAGAGTTAGCAAGCATGATATAAAACGCGGTTACAGTATAAAACGACGGCATATGGAGGCGAAAGGCCAGTGGACAGCCACAAGGGCTTTACACCGCCTTAAACAGGCATTAGTAAAACGTTAGAAATTGCAAAAAATTTAGGTACTGGTCAAAGTTCAGTTTTATTAGTTCTCGAGTAAAAGAAGCAAGGTTTTGTGCTATAGTGAAATCAATTGGAAGAGAATTCCATGTTTTCAACGTTCTTAAAGCAAAGGAGTGTACCCTGCAATTTATGTAGCTTTCCAACGATGGCACAAACAGTTTATAAGTTCCCCTTGAGACTGGATTCCAACAGAAAAAGTGATCAAAATCTAAATCCACCAGACCCTGTACGATTTGGTATACATACTGGAGATCAATGACGAGCCTGCGACGTTCGAGTGTTTCAAGGTCCAGTAGTTTTAGCCTTTCTAGGTAGCAGCCTTGAAGACCAAGCATACCTGGTAATCGCAGTGTAAAAGCCCTCTGCCTGCACACTTTCAACGGTATTTAGATCCTTGAGTAAAGAGGGATTCCACACAGGCGTGGCATATTTGAGCCGCGACATTACGTAAGTTTTGTACATCTGTAGTAGGAATGGTGTGCTCCTATTTATAAAGGCACTTAGTATTAGTCTAGATTTCCTAGCGGCATCGCTGCCGATTTTAGCACAGTGTTTTGAAAAACTGAGATAGCCAAAACGGTCACGACCCACTTGTTTTGAAAAACTGAGATAGCCAAAACGGTCACGACCCACTAAGACACCAAGATCTCTCATTTCTGTCACTGTTTCTATCAGTACATTTTCAAAGACGACTGTGCCTGAGGATTTGAGAAGCCTAGGTGCAATAGAGCACACTTTTGTAGGGCTAACTGCAGCTTTATACTTTTACACCATTGGTCAATTCTAGTTACTGCAGTCTCAAATTTTGCAAGATCATAGCCCACTTTCGGAAAAGCGAGGTAGATCTTACAATCATCAGCAAACATTTTTATTTTTACCCCGGAGTTTTTTAGAATCTTTGGAAGTTGATTTATATAAATCAAAAAGAGCAAGGGAGCAATACAGGATCCCTGAGGGACCCCACTAGTAACAGATACAGTGTCAGATAGCACACCTTCGATCACAACCCGTTGTTGAGGCTGACCAGGGATGTGAGGTGTGTTTTTCCGGTGTTTTTTTTTCGAAAAAAAACCGGTTTTTTCGTAAGGGTTGGAAAAAAACATAAATCGCGGAAAAAACTCAAGCTAAAAATAGCTAATTTCTGTCATTTTTCTGTTAAAAAATGGACTTTTGCGATGTATAATAGGCCATACTGACTCTAAACTGTTAGAAAAACAACAGAACAGACCAAATGTGGCATGATAAAACAAAAATGCAAACTTCTGAGAGAAAATTTGCATATAGCGTTATTAATGGAAACTGTCAGGCACTGTTTCAAGCCTGTTTCGTGATTTATATCTATGTAACACCTGTCTTTCTTGTCTGAAAAGACTTAGGAAGGCGCTAGAAAGCGTTAGAATCATAAAACCTGGCTAGGATACCGAGAACTTCAGCTGGAGGTTTTTTCCGTGATTTCGGAAAAAACCGAAAAAACAGGCCGAGGTTTTCTTCGGAAAAATATCCATCCCTGACGCTGACTCAAAAAAGCTGCAATCCATTTTAAAAGAGGTCCAGTAATACCGTAAGACTCGAGCCTGGCTAAGAAGATACTGTGAATACAAGAGTGAAAAGCCTTTGCTATATCCATATAAAAGATTTCCACAAATGGACCGCTGTCCAGGTCTTTAGTCCAATCATTTAAGCAAAGAAGTAGCTGAGTAACTGTAGAGCGTCTGGAAAGAAAACCGTGCTGACTGTCCGAAATTAAGCCTTCCTGTTTAAGGAAACCCAATAATTGCTCCTTTACTATTTGTTCCGTTAACTTACAGCAGACAGATGTCAGGCTGATTGGTCGGTAATTTTCCACTTTAGAAGGATTCGAATTCGAATTTCCCTTTTTTATTTATAGGAGTCACATAGGCTAATCTCCAATTATTTGGTATGTCATGTCACCATTAAGAAAGGATGACTCAAAGATCCTAAAGAGAGGATACGCCATTTCAAACGCAAGTTTTTTGACCAATCCATCAGGACCAGGCGAAAGCTTATTTTGTAGTTCAAATATAAAAACATACACAATTTCTGGTCTGAAATTAGAGATGTGTACGGGCACCTTTTTTCCGGCCCGGCCCGACCCGGGGGGGCTGAAAATGGTGCCCAGCCCGGCCCGGCCCGCCCAAAAATCCGGCCCGGCCCTGTCCGGCCCGTTAATTTTGGCTTGTCTTACTAAATTTTTGAAAATTTGGCTTGAATTTTCAGATTAAAAGCTAAATTTCATGTTAAGCTTTGAAAATTGGCAGTTTAAAACAGCGAATTTCAAATTTATGCTTGCTTTTAATTAGAGTGCGAACTGGTATTGGGTTTGTTTTCCAGGAATTGGATATTGGGTTTTTTGTCATTGATAAATGATACACAATGTACTAATACCATACAATGACTAATACCATACAATGTACATTACATATCCAGAGCAGTGGGGGTGGTTGACACCCTTTTTAAAGCCAGACGCAGTAGCGCAACCCTATAAATTACAGTGTGCACTTGAATCTAAGCCTGAGCTCCAAATTGAGGCTTAAAATTAATTTGGTCAGCAGGTGGGATAAAGGTTTGTGTACGAACGGCACCAAGGCTGAAATTACTGTTAAAATAATTCTGCATACGGTCCGATCCGATGTGCGGGGGGGGGCTTTACAGCCCTACGCTCAGACCTTGCGATCCATTGCGCAACCCCCGTGGTTTCGTCATCTCGGATGTTTCCCTTCTATCACTGCCAGCCACTCTTGCCATGCTGTTGGGCGCCAGGTACTAAGAAAGTCCCTGGCGCGTTGACGTCATGGTGATGTCGGTTCCCAACGTCGGCTTGGTCGGCCCCTGGGGCGAGGGAGGCCCCCAGGCCTAGTCGGGTCCCGTGGACAACTCCTGACGTCATTGATCTTTCTCCAATGCGGCATGCTATTGGAGGGGCTTCGGTGCAATGGCAGATCCAGTCGGTTCCCATTTTACCTACTCGCTGTAACCAGCTTTCGGTGGCCTGGGTGGAGCGTTGTGCCGATGACCAACTCTTTGCAGCAAGAGACTTGCCGCGCCAAGAGGGTGAACCACTACAACCGCTAGGGATGCAGGAGCCGCCGTGACTCAGAGGCAGCGAGCTACCCGCTGAGGCAACGACGCGGCTCTGCATACGGTAGAACGGCGCGTATTTTGAATTCATTTGGGGCAATGCTAAGCTAATCAAGGTGTTCTTTTTTGTATTCTGCTGTTCTTTATGCAAGCCCGACGGGCATCAAAATCGGGCCCGGCCCGGCCCGGAGGGGGGCTGAAAATGGTGCCCGGCCGGGCCCGGCCCGTCCA
Source organism: Sabatieria punctata (assembly GCA_030248155.1). Lineage (NCBI taxonomy): Eukaryota > Metazoa > Nematoda > Chromadorea > Araeolaimida > Comesomatidae > Sabatieria > Sabatieria punctata. Next base: position 15,816 of record JASANB010006517.1, read on the forward strand.
AAATCGTTGACGGACATACCCGGCCCGTGCACATCTCTATCTGAAATGGACATATCCGAAGGAATTATTTGTCCGCTTTGGAAAATGGTGTTGTTCTCCAGATTCGTTTTTGAATACAGAACCAAAATGCGCTTTAAACATTTCACATTTTCGCTGTTTAGTTTTCAATTTTGAGTTTACAAAACTCCAGAAAATTTCATTTCTACCAGACAGTAGCACGCGTTCTTCCCTTTGACGCTGTTCTAGCCTTCGTTTAGCCCGCAGTTGTCTAGCCAAATCTCTAGCATTTAGCCTATCCAGAAGAGAACCACTGGTACGGAATTTTCGGTAAGCTGCTTTCTGCCTTAGCTCAAGCTTACGGCACTCCTTAGACCACCTAATTTTAGATACGGATTTTAACGGCACGTAAAGGCTAATTAGATAGTTGAGTGTTTGCAAAAATACCTTCCACATTTCTTGTACTGTAGGCACTAAAAGCATCACGTCCCAGTCAAGTAAGTGGAGCGCTTCCTCTATTTTTTTGTAATTTGCACCTCTGAAGTCACGGTAAGATACCGCTGGTTTTCCCCTCTTGCGGCATTTACATCAAGGATAGTCTCAACTTTGTTGTGATCGCTGGTACTGAAACTGTCTCCGACCGCAACGTCAATGAAAATTTGGGCCTCTGAAGCTAAGATAATGTCTAGAATATGATCAGGGTTATGTCTAGTGGGTTCGGTAACGAATTGCTGCAGCTGAGTAGATTGGTAGAAGAACGGCCAGGCAAGCAAGGTAATTGGCGCATGCCAGCAGCTTTATCAGCACGAAAACCAGCTCGGACAAATAGCTTTCCAGGGTAAGTAGCTGTTAAACAACAACTTTCCAGCTGAGCTACACAACAACAATGGTAATAAAAGAAAGATGGCGACGTCGATTCAACATGGCGGCGGCCACACTAACTGCGCTTGCTTGGAATGACTCATCTCCTGGCAGGACAGCGCCGCAATTGTAGCAGTCAGAGGCTAGCAAAAACAGAAACTGTTCAGTAGGCACTGAAACGTTGTGAGTAGTCTGTTTATTGCTATTGTTCACCAGTTTCGCTTAGTTTATTTTGTTGTGTTGTGTTTCAGAGTGCATCATGAAAGTAAGTGTTTTTGTGTTGTGCTTCTTAGTTTCAGCATTACCGTTTCTTTCAGTCAATTCTATTGCTGGCTTTCTTTGAGCTCTTAGCTCCGGCGAGGGTACAACAAACCAAAGCCCTGATCAAGGAAAAGTTTGGCTGGGCAAAAAATTGTATTGCTGCATGCAATCGATGCATCTGCAAAAATCAGTGCTTCAGCTACTGTCTGCAGAGTAAGTTGACTTTAATTAAAATCATAAATGGAACAGCTTCGTGCCGACCTGTGGGAAAGGGGGAGGGGGTTTTCCTCAGGTGGGGGTCGGTCTAAAATTTCAAAAAGCTCCAAAATGCCTGGAAATGCGTTTTTAGCACGTTTTTTTCAGTAAGGACGCTAAAAATCACTAGGGGTAATGGCACTCTATTGTACTTTAGGGGAGGAAAGGCACTCTACTGTACTTTAGGGAAGTAATGGGCCACTATTGCACTTTAGGGGAGTAATGGCATACTATTGTAATGGGCTACTATTGTACTTTAGGGGAGTAATGGTCTACTATTGTACTTTAGAGGGGTAATGGGCTACTATTGTAGTTTAGGGAAGTTATGGGCTACTATTGTACTTTAAGGTAGTTATAACTAGAGATGCAACCGTAATCCGGTATTATCCGGTATATACCGGATTATCCGGTATTTTTTTGGGTCTATTCACTATTGGTCCGGTATTGGTAGTTGACGGTCAAAAAGTTTCTTTTTCATAGCTTCTACAGTACTATGTAAATTTTATTGTGCATTTTTCAATGTCGCTCACAGTACTAAGTTTAGTCGGTGGTGGTGGGGGGGGTATCAGCCAAAAACGTTGTAGTTTTTAGGGGGTTGTGCTGAAAACAACGAAAAACGTTGGGAGGGCGCTAGGGGGTGCAAAATTTTGAACTTTTTAATGTCATAGTTTATGGACAGCCCCTAAGAAAGAAAGGAAAAGAAATACAAATACACAGGAAAAACTGTTTTAGCGGACAGCTCAGAATGCTACAATCGGCACCGCAAATGTTGTTCGTGTTTCAACAATCGCGGAAAGCGCATGCTGGAAGGCGCTGCAGCACCAGTGCACGAGCTTGTTGCTTATGCTATCAAACACGTTGAAGAGCCGTTGGCACGAGTAAGGATGCACTTCGCCATAGATGTGCCGGCTGGCACTGATAGAGCAAAAGCATACATCCAACTGCCAACACATCTGAAAGCACAGGACACTGAGGTTATGCTCGACCTATGGCATGGAGAGACCGAAGAGACAGCTCAATTAGTAGGCGATGCAAGTGTGAAAGCCTACCATGACATAAAGAATGGGCAACTGTTGGAGCTTCCAGTGCCGCATAGAGCCCAGGCCAAAGAGAATATCCAGGCCAGTGTGCCCACAGATGAACAAAAGTCTCAACAAGTTCTGGCCGATGTTAAAGTGTCGCTGCAACAGCGTGTTAAGCCACAGACATTAACGGTCACCCTCCCGAATGGAGCCAACCCTCAAGGAAACCCAACCTCTGTACCAGTTAGTATAGTCCGCGGCAAAGGTGAACATCACGTTGCATATGCCAAAGTGAATGTTGTACACGGTCATGAGTTGCCAGCTGGCACTGAAATCCCTGTGACAGTGCACACAAGCGCAGTGCAGGACGAAACTGTTTATGAAACTCTACGATTACAAAAGCCAAACACAATGGAAACCAGTTCAGCTACTCATTTAGAAAAGCATCCCTCTGCCTTAGCACAAGAGCAACTACAACACCCTCAAGATGTAGAAGAGAGTTCGATTCCTGAACTGGAGAAAAGAATTGCAGAAACGCCTACACAGTCAAGCAGTCACTCCCTAGAAAGCAGCATTGGTGACGAAAACAGAGTGTCAGGTGATCAGCCCTCTTCGTCTTCAGCCCACCAACCAAGTGCTGAATCTGGAGATGCCAGTGCTGCAAGTCATCTAGAGCAGGAACATACCTCCTCTGATATTGAAGCGGCACCTCCCACTGTTAAACAAACGAAACTGGCTGTGAGTGAGGTTCCTGCAGCAATCGAACGCATGGAAGAGCCACTGGCTAAGGTCGTAATGAAGTTTTCCAGTGATGCTCCTGTTGATCATGCATATGTTCGGGTACAAAAAGCCTTGAAACCAAAAGAGGCCGAATTCTCTGTTAGTATCCTTCATCCAGACGATCTAACTAAGAAGGTGGGTTCTGCTCAGGTGCTGGCCTTCCACGATTTGAAACCTGGGCAATTGTTGGAGATGCAGTTACCAGATCAGGCCAAAGCCGGGCAGAAAATGGAGGCCAGTGTGCCTACAGAGGAACAGAAATCGCAAGAAATTTTGGCCCATGTCACACTGACCTCAAAGCAGAATATTGGACTGCAAAAATTGAGGGTTTGGCTCCCAGATGGGGCTAGACCAGGCAATCCAACAACTGTACAAGTGCGTGGAAAGGCTGGTGGTAAAAAAGTTACGGTTGTTGCAGAGGCAAAGGTGTATGCTCAACGTGAGCTACCACGTGGTTTCCATTTCCCCATTGAGCCAAGTACAAGCCTAAAGTCACGCACAACTGTCTACGAGACTGTGAGGAATTCGGCACTACCTGCTGTTAGGCCAAGAAAATCACAGTCTGGAGTGGTTCATGTGGCCACTGATTCTGTCAAATTGACTGCAGCCCCGAAAACCAGCTCAATGAGAAAAGCTTACAAGCGGCCATCTATGGTCCAAGTTCCAGGTGAACATCCAGGAAGTTTACCTCATGGAGACAGTGGTGTTGCTCCATCTACCTTTCTGTTGCCAGGCCAACATCAAGAAACTCTGCCTCCTGGACACAGTGGTGTCGCCCCATCTATGTCTGGAATTATATCTCCAATCCACCAGACTAGTGCTGAACCTATCGAATACAGCACATCACATGGTCAGTATCCTCATAGTGAAGCAGGTCAATCTCATTCTGCACTTCCAGTCCAACAGTCAAGTACACTGTCAGTAGAGGCCACCGAACCTGAATCATCTGAAAATCATTTTATGGAAGGAATTCGGATCTGGAGAGAACATCTTGACGCCGATCCGTTATTATTGCCACCACCAAGTCTGTATCATGGATCTGGTGCTTTCCCATCTACCAGTCAGTTGGCAGGCCAATATCCAGGAAGTCTGCCTCATGGACACAGTGGTGTTGCTCCATCTACCAGTCAGTTGGCAGGCCAATATCCAGGAAGTCTACCTCATGGACACAGTGGTGTTGCTCCATCTACCAGTCAGTTGGCAGGCCAATATCCAGGAAGTCTGCCTCATGGACACAGTGGTGTTGCTCCATCTACCAGTCAGTTGGCAGGCCAATATCCAGGAAGTCTACCTCATGGACACAGTGGTGTTGCTCCATCTACCAGTCAGTTGGCAGGCCAATATCCAGGAAGTCTGCCTCATGGACACAGTGGTGTTGCTCCATCTACCAGTCAGTTGGCAGGCCAATATCCAGGAAGTCTGCCTCATGGACACAGTGGTGTTGCTCCATCTACCAGTCAGTTGGCAGGCCAATATCCAGGAAGTCTACCTCATGGACACAGTGGTGTTGCTCCATCTACCAGTCAGTTGGCAGGCCAATATCCAGGAAGTCTACCTCATGGACACAGTGGTGCTTTGCCATCTACCAGTCAGTTGACAGGCCAATATCCAGGAAGTCTGCCTCATGGACACAGTGGTGTTGCTCCATCTACCAGTCAGTTGGCAGGCCAATATCCAGGAAGTCTGCCTCATGGACACAGTGGTGTTGCTCCATCTACCAGTCAGTTGGCAGGCCAATATCCAGGAAGTCTACCTCATGGACACAGTGGTGTTGCTCCATCTACCAGTCAGTTGGCAGGCCAATATCCAGGAAGTCTGCCTCATGGACACAGTGGTGTTGCTCCATCTACCAGTCAGTTGGCAGGCCAATATCCAGGAAGTCTGCCTCATGGACACAGTGGTGTTGCTCCATCTACCAGTCAGTTGGCAGGCCAATATCCAGGAAGTCTGCCTCATGGACACAGTGGTGTTGCTCCATCTACCAGTCAGTTGGCAGGCCAATATCCAGGAAGTCTGCCTCATGGACACAGTGGTGTTGCTCCATCTACCAGTCAGTTGGCAGGCCAATATCCAGGAAGTCTACCTCATGGACACAGTGGTGTTGCTCCATCTACCAGTCAGTTGGCAGGCCAATATCCAGGAAGTCTACCTCATGGACACAGTGGTGCTTTGCCATCTACCAGTCAGTTGACAGGCCAATATCCAGGAAGTCTGCCTCATGGACACAGTGGTGTTGCTCCATCTACCAGTCAGTTGGCAGGCCAATATCCAGGAAGTCTGCCTCATGGACACAGTGGTGTTGCTCCATCTACCAGTCAGTTGGCAGGCCAATATCCAGGAAGTCTACCTCATGGACACAGTGGTGTTGCTCCATCTACCAGTCAGTTGGCAGGCCAATATCCAGGAAGTCTACCTCATGGACACAGTGGTGCTTTGCCATCTACCAGTCAGTTGGCAGGCCAATATCCAGGAAGTCTGCCTCATGGACACAGTGGTGTTGCTCCATCTACCAGTCAGTTGGCAGGCCAATATCCAGGAAGTCTGCCTCATGGACACAGTGGTGTTGCTCCATCTACCAGTCAGTTGGCAGGCCAATATCCAGGAAGTCTGCCTCATGGACACAGTGGTGTTGCTCCATCTACCAGTCAGTTGGCAGGCCAATATCCAGGAAGTCTACCTCATGGACACAGTGGTGTTGCTCCATCTACCAGTCAGTTGGCAGGCCAATATCCAGGAAGTCTGCCTCATGGACACAGTGGTGTTGCTCCATCTACCAGTCAGTTGGCAGGCCAATATCCAGGAAGTCTGCCTCATGGACACAGTGGTGTTGCTCCATCTACCAGTCAGTTGGCAGGCCAATATCCAGGAAGTCTACCTCATGGACACAGTGGTGTTGCTCCATCTACCAGTCAGTTGGCAGGCCAATATCCAGGAAGTCTACCTCATGGACACAGTGGTGCTTTGCCATCTACCAGTCAGTTGACAGGCCAATATCCAGGAAGTCTGCCTCATGGACACAGTGGTGTTGCTCCATCTACCAGTCAGTTGGCAGGCCAATATCCAGGAAGTCTGCCTCATGGACACAGTGGTGTTGCTCCATCTACCAGTCAGTTGGCAGGCCAATATCCAGGAAGTCTACCTCATGGACACAGTGGTGTTGCTCCATCTACCAGTCAGTTGGCAGGCCAATATCCAGGAAGTCTACCTCATGGACACAGTGGTGCTTTGCCATCTACCAGTCAGTTGACAGGCCAATATCCAGGAAGTCTGCCTCATGGACACAGTGGTGTTGCTCCATCTACCAGTCAGTTGGCAGGCCAATATCCAGGAAGTCTGCCTCATGGACACAGTGGTGTTGCTCCATCTACCAGTCAGTTGGCAGGCCAATATCCAGGAAGTCTACCTCATGGACACAGTGGTGTTGCTCCATCTACCAGTCAGTTGGCAGGCCAATATCCAGGAAGTCTGCCTCATGGACACAGTGGTGTTGCTCCATCTACCAGTCAGTTGACAGGCCAATATCCAGGAAGTCTGCCTCATGGACACAGTGGTGTTGCTCCATCTACCAGTCAGTTGACAGGCCAATATCCAGGAAGTCTACCTCATGGACACAGTGGTTTTGCTCCATCTTCCAGTCAGTTGGATCTCAGTTGGATACCAGTCAGGGCTCAGGAAGCTGCTGGTATTGATGCATTGGATACTGTATCAGCCGACCTCAGCCAACAGTTGGGTGGTGGGCCTCCTCAAGAACTGAGCAGAGCAGCTGATGAGGCATTGCTGAGTGAACTGATGGCGAAATATAAGGGAACGAGTACTGCCAGTGTCAGTGTGCCAAATGCTCCTGATCCATATAGTGAGATCGGTACTGCAGTGCTGGATGAATTCATTGCTAAAGAGCTGGGAACGTCTAGAGCCAGTCATGTTGAAAGTGAGCCAAGGAGCCCTGCCCTACAAACTCTGTATTCTCCTAGCTCTGCAGCAGTCGCTTCAGAAGAACTTGAGAGCTCTTTTAATCTGGAAGATGTAGCTGCAGACTTGCCAAACTCTGTAGATGAGATGTTATCGGGTTTGGCAGAAGAACCTGAAGAACGTCCCGGACACTTGCGTCTAGACACCAACGAACCATCGGAAACACAGCACAGTGCCAGTCCGTTGGAGCCTCCTGCCAAGAGCACCAAGTTTTCTTAGAACTGTGACTAGCCAATCACTTGTCTTGTGTCTCATCCCATTTTGTATTGTATGACGTCAATCAAATTATATAATGCATTCAATTTAACTGACCAAATGGCTGCATTGATGAAAGTTTATTGTTAGCAAATAATAGTAATGAATTGATGTGATACTGTAGTGCTCATGCATTTAACAGCTCGTCCGCCTATAGTGGAAGGGATGAGGGTCTAAGCGCAAATTCCACAGGGAGGGTTGGGAACTAAAAACGCTAAAAAATTGCAAAATATCGCAATTTTGGGTTAAAATCTCTAATTTAAACCCAAGTACAGCTAAAAGTGCTGTTTTATATGAGACTTTTTAGCAATTTTAGTGTCTGAAATTCTATCGAAATTGTAGAAATTTGCCGAAAGAATTACTTGCCAGGAAAATCGTCTCGGGGGTGCTAAGTCAAGTGGTGGACAGACCCCCGAACCCCCTGTTACATGTGCGGTAGTGATACTATTAAGGTGTCAGAAAACAGGTAGTCAGTGGTCAAGAAGTATACATTGCAGTCGATTTTAAGGTCAATACCAATTTACTCCCAACAATAAGCACTGAATTGTTGTGAATAGTCTGTTTATTGCTATTGTTCACCAGTTTTGCTTAGTTTATTCTGTTGTGTTCTGTTTTATAGTGCATCATGAAAGTAGGTGTTTTGTGTTGTGCTTCTTAGTTTCATTCAGCATTACCGTTTCTTTCAGTCGATTCTATTGCTGGCTTTCTTTGAGCTCTTATGTATAGTTCTATCGAGGGTACAAACCAAAGCCCCCATCAAGGATCAGTTTGGCTGGGCGAAAAAGTGTATTGCCATGTGCAAACGATGCAGCTGCAAAAATCAGTGCTTCAGCTACTGTCTGCGGAGTAAGTTCACTTTAATTAACGTCATACATGTAAGATCTCCGGGCAGACCTGCGGGGAGGGTAGGGGTTTTCCTCAGGTGGGGGTGGAGGGTCGAGGGGGGTTTCGCCCAGAGGGGGGGGGGGGCAAAATTTCAAAAAGCTCCAAAATCCCTGGAAATACGTTTTTAGCAAGTTTTTTAAGTAAGGACGCTAAAAATCGCTATTTTAAGCGGCCAGACAACGTTTTAGAGCTAAAAGCAAGCAACAAATGACAAAAGCGCTTCTAAAAACCTCGATTTCTCTTAAATATCAGCAGTGGAGACGCTAAATTCGGTTTTCAAAAGCTTTTCAGGGCTTCCCGTTACCTGTCTCGGGGGTGAGGTGCGTTTGGCCTTTCCAGCAGGGGTAGCCCCCAAACGCCCTAGTACAATGTATGATTAAAATTACAGTATATGTATGTATAATGTAGAGATTATAGTTGAGACAATCATTCTTTACCTTATCTGCACCAGTATTTCATAGTCTATGTATGTACAGTATAGATGCATGCATGTAGGCATCACTTTTCTCATAATCCTGTGGCAGAGGTACTTTTCAAGCTATATAAACTGACTACTGTACCTTGTTTGTTCATTTTCATGTTGAAGGCGGCAGAGACAATCTGATCTAAAGGGATTGAAAAATTTTCAAGTCAACTGTACATACACATATCTCCTTGGGTATCAGTCTAAGCGGACATGGTCGCTGTCCGGCAGGACATCCTTGTCCGGGAGGACATGAGGAGGACAAGGCCATGCCCAGAGCCTGTCAGCAAGAACATCGGCGGACAAGGACCCTGTCCGGGAGGACTTCGGCAGACAAGGACCCTGTCCGGGAGGACTTCGGCAGACAAGGACCCTGTCCAGCAGAGATATAGTACAGAAAAAATGTCCGCCTCGTTTTCCGACCTTTACTCAAACGGTTCCATTCGCCATCATTTCTTTAATGATCAAATTTTCAGCCTTTATTTCCAATATAACTGGGTACCTTTTTGACAGTTTGGCGCAAAAATTAAAAGCCGTTGGTTCTGTGCACCAAAAACTGAAAATCGAATAGAGTAACCTAGAATGGAAGTATATTATAGCTTTGAAACTTGCAGGACCGATTCGTATTGTCTGGGCATAATGTACTGACTGCGCTACCTGTACTGCTTGTTGGCAACACAGGGAACGCCAGAAAATTTGTTGAAATTCATTTTATACATGCATGCTTGTTTGCTGCATCTATACTCTTTGTTGGTAGCAAAACTTATATATAGTACTTATAGCTAGCTACATGTAATACATATAGCTACATACATACTTGTTTTGTAGTAAGAAAGAAAGAAAAGAAATACAAATACACAGGCAAAAACGGTTTTAGCGGACAGCTTGGAATGCTACAATCATCAACGCAAATGTTGTTCGTGTTTCAACAATCGCGGAAAGCGCATGCTGGAAGGTGCCGCAGCGGCAGTGCACGAGCTTGTTGCTTATGCTATCAAACACGTTGAAGAGCCGTTGGCACGAGTGAGGATGCACTTCGCCATAGATGTGCCGGCTGGCACTGATAGAGCAAAAGCATACATCCAACTACCAACCCATCTGAAAGCACAGGACACTCAGGTTATGCTCGACCTATGGCATGGGGAGACTGAAGAGACAGCTCATTTAGTAGGCGATGCAAGTGTGAAAGCCTACCATGACATAAAGAATGGGCAACTGTTGGAGCTTCCAGTGCCACATGGAGCCCAGGCCAAAGAGAATATCCAGGCCAGTGTGCCCACAGATGAACAGAAGTCTCAACAAGTTCTGGCCGATGTTAAAGTGTCACTGCAACAGCGTATTAAGCCACAGACATTAACGGTCACCCTCCCAGATGGAGCCAACCCACGAGGAAACCCAACCTCTGTACCAGTTAGTATAGTCCGGGGCAAAGGTGAACATCACATTGCATATGCCGAAGTGAATGTTGCACACGGTCATGAGTTGCCATCTGGCACTGAAATCCCTGTGACACTGCACACAAGCGCAGTGCAGGACGAAACTGTTTATGAAACTCTACGATTACAAAAACCAAAAACAATGGAAACCAGTTCAGCTACTCATTTGGAAAAGCATCCCTCTGCCCTAGCACAAGAGCAACTACAACACCCTCAAGATGTAGAAGAGAGTTCGATTCCTGAACTGGAGAAAAGGGTTGCAGAAACGCCTACACAGTCGAGCAGTCACTCCCTAGAAAGAAGCATTGGTGATGAACACAGAGTGTCAGGTGATGAGCCCTCTTCGTCTTCAGTCCACCAACTAAGTGCTGAATCTGGAGATGTCAGTACTGCGAGTCATCTAGAGCAGGAACATACATCCTCTGCTATTGAAGAGGCACCTCCCACTGTTAAACAAACGAAACTGGCTGTGAGTGAGGTTCCTGCAGCAATCGAGCGCATGGAAGAGCCACTGGCAAAGGTCATGATGAAGTTTTCCAGTGATGCTCCTGTTGATCATGCATACGTTCGGGTACAAAAAGCGTTGAAGCCAAAAGACACCGAGTTCTCTCTTAGTATCCTTCATCCAGACGATCTAACCAAGAAAGTGGGTTCTGCTCAGGTGCTGGCCTTCCACGATTTGAAACCTGGGCAATTGTTGGAGGTGAAGCTACCAGATCAGGCCAAAGCCGGACAGAAAATGGTGGCCAGCGTGCCTACAGAGGAACAGAAATCACAAGAAGTGTTGGCCCATGTCACACTGACCTCAACGCAGAATTTGGGACTGCAAAAATTTAGGGTTTGGCTCCCAGATGGGGCTAGACCAGACAATCCAACAACTGTACCAGTGCGAGGAAAGGCTGGTGGTAGAAAAGTTACGGTTGTTGCAGAGGCAAAGGTGTATGTTGAACGTGAGCAACCACGTGGCTTCCATTTCCCAGTTGAGCCAAGTGCAAGCCTAAGGTCAGGCACAACTGTCTATCAGACTGTGAGGAATTCGGCACTACCTGCTGTTAGGCCAAGGAAATCACAGTCTGGAGTGGTTCATGAGATCACTGATTCTGTCAAATGGACTGCAGCTCCGAAAACCAGCTCAATTAGAAAAACTTACAAGCGGCCATCTATGGTCCAAGTTCCAGGCGAACATCCAGGAGGTCTGCCTCATGGAGATACTGTTGTTGCCCCATCTACCAGTCAGTTGGCAGGCCAATATCCAGGAAGTCTGCCTCATCAACACAGTGGTGCTTTGCCATCTACCAGCCAGGTGGATCTCAGTTGGATACCAGTCAGGGCTCAGGAAACTGCTGGTATTGGTGCATTGGATACTGTATCAGCCGACCTCAGCCAACAGCTGGGTGGAGGGCCTCCTCAAGAACTGAGTAGAGCAGCTGATGAGGCATTGCTGAGTGAACTCATGGCGAAATATAAGGGAAAGAGTAGAGCCAGTGCCAGTGTGCCAAAGGCCCCTGATCCATATAATGAGGTCGGTACTGCAGTGCTGGATGAATTCATTGCTAGAGAGCTGGGAACGTCTAGAGCCAGTCGTGTTGAAAGTGAGCCAAGGAGCCCTGCCCTACAAACTCTGTATTCTCCTAGCTCTCCAGCAGTCCCTTCAGAACAACTTGAGAGCTCTTTGAATCTGGAAGATGTAGCTGCAGACTTGCCAAACTCTGTAGATGAGATGTTATCGGGTTTGGCAGAAGAAGCTGAAGAACGTCGCGGACACTTGCGTCCAGACACCAATGAACCATCGGAAACCCAGCACAGTGCCAGTCCATTGGAGCCTCCTGCCAAGAGCACCAAGTTTTCTTAGAACTGTGACTAGCCAATCACTTGTCTTGTATCTCATCCCATATTGTATTGTGTGATGTCAATCAAGTTACACAATGCGTTCAATTTAGCTGACCAAATAACTGCATTTGAAAAAGAAAGTTTATTGTTAGCAAATAATAGTAGTGAATTGATGCTGTAGTGCTCATGCATTTAACAGCTCGTCTGCCTATCGTGGAAGGGATGAGGGTCTAAGCGCAAATTCCACAGGGGAGGGTTGGGTACTATAAACGCCCAAAAATTGCAAAATATCGCAATTTTGGGTTAAGATCGCTAATTTAAAACTAAAAATGCTGTTTTATACAGGACTTTTTAGCAATTTTAGTGTCTGAAATTCTATCGAAATTGTAGAAATTTGCCGAAAGAATTACTTGCCAGGAAAATCGTCTCGGCGGTGCTAAGTCAAGTGGTGGACAGACCCCTGAGCCCCCTGTTACATGTGCGGTAGTGATACTATTAAGGGTGTCAGAAAACAGGTAGTCAGTGGTCAAGAAGTAAACATTCCAGTCGATTTTAAGGTGAATACCAATTTACTCCCAACAATAAGCACTGAAATGTTGTGAGTATTCTGTCTATTGCTATTGTTCATCAGTTTTGCTTAGTTTATTCTGTTGTGTTGTGTTTTAGAGTGCATCATGAAAGTAAGTGTTTTTGTGTTGTGCTTCTTAGTTTCAGCATTACCGTTTCTTTCAGTCAATTCTATTGCTGGCTATCTTTGAGCTCGTATGTATAGTTGTATCGAGGGTACAAACCAAAACCCCGATCAAGGAAAAGTTTGGCTGGGCGAAAAAGTGTATTGCCGTGTGCAAACGATGCAGCTGCAAAAATCAGTGCGTCAGCTACTGTCTGCAGAGTAAGTTGACTTTAATTAACATCATACATGTAACAGCTCCGGGCCGACCTGCGGGGAGGGTGTAGGGGGTTTTCCTCAGGTGGGGGTCGATGGGGGTTTCGCCAGAGGGTGGTCCAAAATTTCAAAAAGCTGCAAAATGCCTGCAAATACGTTTTTAGCAAGTTTTTTAAGTAAGGACGCTAAAAATCGCTATTTTAAGCTGCTAAACAGCGTTTTAGAGCTAAAAACAAGCAACAAATGACAAAAAGGGCTTCAAAAACCCCGATTTCTCTTAAATATCAGCAGTGGAGACGCTAAGTTCGGTTTTCAAAGGCTTTTCAGGGCGTCCCTTTACCTGTCTCGGGGGGGGGGTGAGGTGGGTTTGGCCTTTCCAGCAGGGGGTAACCCCCAAATAGGGATGGCCAAAGCACGTTCGCGCCGCGCCGAATAGAAAATACAAAATCACAGCCAAAAAGTGGTCCAAAGCCGTTTTTGCAACTTCAAGCGCAAATGCTTTTTTGTGTTCCGTTATTGGTAGGGGGATGTGATGTATTTATATGAAACAGAGTGTGAGCTATCGAATAAGATGCATTTTGAATCATAATTCGGCCGTTAAAGGGCATTTTCCTCTCGAAAACTGAATTCGTCGTTTTTCAATGGCCATTTTCTGCTAAAAGGAGAGTTGATTCAAATTTTGTTCAACCGGCTTTAAAATCAGCGCAACTCGTTACCTATATAGCACCGCTTTTTTTCTTTCCGCACTTCGGCATGGTCCCCACAAATTTGATTCTTTCTTAACTACTGAAAATGGGCATTTTCGTGGATTTTTTTCATGTTCCTCATTCTTGTAAAAAAACGACGAATTCGGCGCAAGATGTTCAATCGGTTCCGTGTACAGTAGACTTCAGACTTTCGAATGATATAAGAATTTGCTCTCTGCTCTTTGCCGTTAACCCCACAAACGATGTTGAAGTTTCTGTAACCCTAAATTTTTGCCATTTCAGGCTTTTATTGTACCCAACACTTGCAATCATACTTTTTTGCATTAATTTAGCTGGGCGACGATTATTCACATCTTTCTAGTAGATTTTAAACAATCAAGTTGGTTTCACCTTCGTAACACGCGCCATAGAAAATCAGCCACCGCTGGGACGGCGACCAAGTTATAAACACTAATTTACGCGATTTGATCCACGCGGCTGTTTTGAACCCGCATTTCTCCCATTCTTCATGAAATTATGTGCGGTTTTTTGCGTAAATAATCGCATCCGGTCATGCTATTGCCGTTTTAGCGTAAATTTTGCTTGTAGCGCGAGTTATTCAAATCTGTTGCCCATAATTAAAAATGGTACCAAGTGCGCCATACAAAAGTTCTTCGCAGACGGACGCTTTTAGATCGCATTTTTCTAATTTTTCATGGAATCAAGTGCGGTTTTTTTGCGTAAATTATCGCATCCGGTCATGTTATCGGCGGTTTTAGCATAATTTTTTTGCTGTAGCGTGAATTTTTGAAAACCATTGGCCATACCTACCCCAAACGCCCTAGTACAATGTATGATTAAAATTATTAATATGTAATGAAAGGGTTTATGGTCGGGAGACTAGTGACACAACTCACGCACACACCACAATCACACAAAGCAACTACACAATGCAAACACACTCAAACACTCACACAAACTATCAAACTCTTCATCACTCCCCCTCATGGACGTCGGCTGGGCCTCTTCCGTGCCTGACGGCCAGGGAAAAACGAACGAGCGTGAGAACTGCTCCGCCTCTGTTGACTCGGCATCTCTGGAAAACTGCTCTGTACTGACACCATGCTGGTTCGATCGCTTGCACGCCACGTTGCGTCCTTTCTGCGTCTTTGCCTTGATCTGACGACTTGTCAATGGTGAAACAGACTTGCTACTCCTAGACAACGAACTCAAGTAAATTGCCATTCTTCTCCTCCTCTGTCCTCTTCTTCTCATTCCCCTTCTCCTTCCTCTCACTTTCCTCTTTCTCCTTCTCTTAACCCTCTTCATCCTCTTTCTCCTCTTCACCTTCCACCTTCTTCTCATCACCATACTCTTCATCATGCTCTTTCTCCTTCTTCCTCTAAACATCCTTTCTCTTCCTCTTCCATCTTCCATTTTCCCAGGTCTCGGGACCAGACGAAAGGGTTTATGGTTGGGAGACTAGTGAAACACAACTCACGCACACACCACAATCACACAAAGCAACTACACAATGCAAACACACTCAAACAATCACACAAAGCACTCAAACTCTTCAGTATGTATAATCTAGAGATTATAGTTGAGACAATTATTCTTTGCCTTATCTGCACCGCATTTCATAGTCTATGTATGTACAGTATGTATGCATGTAGGCATGACTTTTCTCATAATCCTGTGGCAGAGGTACTTTTCAAGCTTTATAAACTGACTACTGTACCTTGTGTGTTCATTTTCATGTTGAAAGCGGCAGAGACAATTTGATCTAAAGGGATCGAAAAATTTTCAAGTCAACTGTACACATACAGTACAGAAAAAATGTCCGCCTCCTTTTCCGACCCTTACTCAAACGGTTCCATTCGCCATCATTTCTTTAATGATTTGGCTCAAATTTTCAGCCTTTATTTCCAACGTAAGTGGGTATCTTTTTGACGGTTTGACGCAAAAATTAAAAGCCCTTGGTTCTGCGCACGGAAAACTGAAAATCGAATAGAGTAAACTGGAATGGAAGTTATAGCTTTGAAACTTGCAGGACCGATTCATATTGTCTGGGCATAATGTACTGACTGCGCTACCTATACTGCTTGTTGGCAACACAGGGAACGCCAGAAAATTTGTTGAAATTCATTTCGTACATGCATGCTTGTTTGCTGCATCTATACTCTTTGTTAGTAGCAAAACTTATACTGTATAATAGTACTTATAGCTAATAGCTACATATAATACATATAGTAGGTATGGCCAATGGTTTTCAAAAATTCACGCTACAGCAAAAAAATTATGCTAAAACCGCCGATAACATGACCGGATGCGATAATTTACGCAAAAAACCGCGCTTGATTCCATGAAAAATTAGAAAAATGCGATCTAAAAGCGTCCGTCTGCGAAGAACTTTTGTATGGCGCACTTGGTACCATTTTTAATTATGGGCAACAGATTTGAATAGCTCGCGCTACAAGCAAAATTTACGCTAAAACGGCAATAGCATGACCGGATGCGATTATTTGCGCAAAAAACCGCACATAATTTCATGAAGAATTGGAGAAATGCGGGTTCAAAACAGCCGCGTGGATCAAATCGCGTAAATTAGTGTTTATAACTTGGTCGCCGTCCCAGCGGTGGCTGATTTTCTATGGCGCGTGTTACGAAGGTGAAACCAACTTGATTGTTTAAAATCTACTAGAAAGATGTGAAACTTTAACGAAGGTTACAGAAACTTCAACACCGTTTGTGGGGTTAACGGCAAAGAGCAGAGAGCAAATTCTTATATCAGTCGAAAGCCTGAGGTCTACTGTACACGGAACCGATTGAACATCTTGCGCCGAATTCGTCCTTTTTTACAAACACGAGGAACATGAAAAAAATCCACGAAAATGCCCACTTTCAGTAGTTAAGAAAGAATCAAATTTGTGGGGACCATGCCAAAGTGCGGAAAGAAAAAAAGCGGTGCTATATAGGTAACGAGTTGCGCTGATTTTAAATCCGGTTGAACAAAATTTGAATCAACTCTCCTTTTAGCAGAAAATGGCCATTGAAAAACGACGAATTCAGTTTTCGAAAGGAAAATGCCCTTTAACGGCCGAATTATGATTCAAAATGCATCTTATTCGATAGCTCACACTCTGTTTCATATAAATACATCACATCCCCCTATCAATAACGGAACACAAAAAAGCATTTGCGCTTGAAGTTGCAAAAACGGTTTTGGACCACTTTTTGGCTGTGATTTTGTATTTTCAATTCGGCGCGGCGCGACCGTGCTTTGGCCATCCCTACATATAGCTACATACATACTAGTTTGTAGTAAGAAAGAAAGGAAAAGAAAGACAAATATTGTACACAGGCAAAAACTGTTTTAGCGGACAGCTCAGAATGCTACGATCAGCAGCGCAAATGTTGTTTGTGTTTCAACAATCGCGGAAAGCGCATGCTGGAAGGTGCCGCAGCGGCAGTGCATGAGCTTGTTGCTTATGCTATCAAGCATGTTGAAGAGCCGTTGGCACGAGTGAGGATGCACTTCGCCATAGATGTGCCGGCTGGCACTGATAGAGCAAAAGCATACATCCAACTACCAACCCATCTGAAAGCACAGGACACTGAGATTATGCTCGACCTATGGCATGGAGAGACTGAAGAGACAGCTCATTTAGTAGGCGATGCAAGTGTGAAAGCCTACCATGACATAAAGAATGGGCAACTGTTGGAGCTTCCAGTGCCACATGGAGCCCAGGCCAAAGAGAATATCCAGGCCAGTGTACCCACAGATGAACAGAAGTCTCAACAAGTTCTGGCCGATGTTAAACTGTCAGTGCGAAAGCACATTAAGCCACAGACGTTAACGGTCACCCTTCCAAATGGAGCCAATCCTCAAGGAAACCCAACCTCTGTACCAGTTAGTATAGTCCGGGGCAAAGGTGAACACCGTGTTGCATATGCTGAAGTGAATGTTGCCCATGGTCATGAGTTGCCAGCTGGCACTGAAATCCCTGTGACAGTGCACGCAAGTGCAACGCATGATGAAACTGTTTATGAAACTCTACGATTACAAAAACCAAAAACAATGGAAACCACTTCAGCTACTCATTTAGAAAAGCACCCATCTGCCTTAGCACAAGAGCAACTACAACACCCTCAAGATGTAGAAGAGAGCTCGATTGCCGAACTGGAGAAAAGGGTTGCGGAAACGCCTACAGAGTCAAGCAGTCAGTCCCTTGAAAGAAGCATTGGAGATGAACACAGAGTGTCAGGTGATGAGCCCTCTACGTCTTCAGTGCACCAACCAAGTGCTGAATCTGGAGATGCCAGTGCTGCGACTCATCTAGAGCAGGAACATACATCCTCTGCTATTGAAGCGGCACCTCCCACTGTTAAACAAACGAAACTGGCTGTGAGTGAGGTTCCTGCAGCAATCGAACGCATGGAAGAGCCACTGGCTAAGGTCGTGATGAAGTTTTCCAGTGATGCTCCTGTTGATCATGCATACGTTCGGGTACAAAAAGCATTGAAACCAAAAGAGGCCGAATTCTCTGTTAGTATCTTGCATCCAGACGATCTAACTAAGAAAGTGGGTTCTGCTCAGGTGCTGGCCTTCCACGATTTAAAACCTGGGCAATTGTTGGAGGTGAAGTTACCAGATCAGGCCAAAGCCGGACAGAAAATACTGGCCAGTGTGCCTACAGAGGAACAGAAATCACAAGAAGTATTGGCCCATGTCACACTGACCTCAACGCAGAATTTAGGACTACAAAAATTTAGGGTTTGGCTCCCAGATGGGGCTAGACAAGGCAATCCAACAACTGTGCCAGTGCGTGGAAAGGCTGGTGGTAGAAAAGTTACGGTTGTTGCAGTGGCAAAGGTGCATGCTCAACGTGAGCTACCACGTGGTTTCCATTTCCCAGTTGAGCCAAGTACAAGCCTAAAGTCACGCACAACTGTCTATGAGACTGTGAGGAATTCGGCACTACCTGCTGTAAGGCCAAGCAAATCACAGTCTGGAGTGGTTCATGAGGCCACTGATTCTGTCAAATGGACTGCAGCCCCAAAAACCAGCTCAATGAGAAAAACTTACAAGCGGCCATCTATGGTCCAAGTTCCAGGTGAACATCCAGGAAGTCTGCCTCATAGAGACAATGGTGTTGCTCCATCTACCTTTCAGTTGCCAGGCCAACATCAAGAAACTCTGCCTCATGGACACAGTGGCGTTGCCCCGTCTATGTCTGGAATTAGATCTCCAATCCACCAGACTAGTGCTGAACCTTTTGAATACAGCACATCACATGGTCAGTATCCTCAAAATAGTGAAGCAAGTCAATCTCATTCTGCACTTCCAGTCCAACAGTCAAGTACACTGTCTGTAGAGGCCACTGAACCTGAATCATCTGAAAATCATTTTATGGAAGGAATTCGGATCTGGAGAGAACATCTTGACGCCGATCCGTTATTATTGCCACCACCAAGTCTGTATCATGGATCTGGTGCTGCGCCATCTACCAGTCAGTTGGCAGGCCAATATCCAGCAAGTCTCCCTCTTGGACACAGTGGCGTTGCTCCATCTACCAGTCAGTTGGCAGGCCAATATCCAGGAAGTCTGCCTCATGGACACAGTGGTGCTTTCCCATCTACCAGTCAGTTGGCAGGCCAATATACAGGAAGTCTGCCTCATGGACACAGTGGTGCTTTCCCATCTACCAGTCAGTTGGCAGGCCAATATCCAGGAAGTCTGCCTCATGGACACAGTGGTGCTTTCCCATCTACCAGTCAGTTGGCAGGCCAATATACAGGAAGTCTGCCTCATGGACACAGTGGTGCTTTCCCATCTGCCAGTCAGTTGGCAGGCCAATATCCAGGAAGTCTGCCTCATGGACACAGTGGTGCTTTCCCATCTGCCAGTCAGTTGGCAGGCCAATATCCAGGAAGTCTGCCTCATGGACACAGTGGTGCTTTCCCATCTACCAGTCAGTTGGCAGGCCAATATACAGGAAGTCTGCCTCATGGACACAGTGGTGCTTTCCCATCTGCCAGTCAGTTGGCAGGCCAATATCCAGGAAGTCTGCCTCATGGACACAGTGGTGCTTTCCCATCTGCCAGTCAGTTGGCAGGCCAATATCCAGGAAGTCTGCCTCATGGACACAGTGGTGCTTTCCCATCTACCAGTCAGTTGGCAGGCCAATATACAGGAAGTCTGCCTCATGGACACAGTGGTGCTTTCCCATCTGCCAGTCAGTTGGCAGGCCAATATCCAGGAAGTCTGCCTCATGGACACAGTGGTGCTTTCCCATCTACCAGTCAGTTGGCAGGCCAATATACAGGAAGTCTGCCTCATGGACACAGTGGTGCTTTCCCATCTGCCAGTCAGTTGGCAGGCCAATATCCAGGAAGTCTGCCTCATGGACACAGTGGTGCTTTCCCATCTGCCAGTCAGTTGGCAGGCCAATATCCAGGAAGTCTGCCTCATGGACACAGTGGTGCTTTCCCATCTGCCAGTCAGTTGGCAGGCCAATATCCAGGAAGTCTGCCTCATGGACACAGTGGTGCTTTCCCATCTACCAGTCAGTTGGCAGGCCAATATACAGGAAGTCTGCCTCATGGACACAGTGGTGCTTTCCCATCTGCCAGTCAGTTGGCAGGCCAATATCCAGGAAGTCTGCCTCATGGACACAGTGGTGCTTTCCCATCTACCAGTCAGTTGGCAGGCCAATATCCAGGAAGTCTGCCTCATGGACACAGTGGTGCTTTCCCATCTACCAGTCAGTTGGCAGGCCAATATACAGGAAGTCTGCCTCATGGACACAGTGGTGCTTTCCCATCTGCCAGTCAGTTGGCAGGCCAATATCCAGGAAGTCTGCCTCATGGACACAGTGGTGCTTTCCCATCTGCCAGTCAGTTGGCAGGCCAATATCCAGGAAGTCTGCCTCATGGACACAGTGGTGCTTTCCCATCTACCAGTCAGTTGGCAGGCCAATATCCAGGAAGTCTGCCTCATGGACACAGTGGTGCTTTCCCATCTACCAGTCAGTTGGCAGGCCAATATACAGGAAGTCTGCCTCATGGACACAGTGGTGCTTTCCCATCTACCAGTCAGTTGGCAGGCCAATATCCAGGAAGTCTGCCTCATGGACACAGTGGTGCTTTCCCATCTACCAGTCAGTTGGCAGGCCAATATCCAGGAAGTCTGCCTCATGGACACAGTGGTGCTTTCCCATCTACCAGTCAGTTGGCAGGCCAATATACAGGAAGTCTGCCTCATGGACACAGTGGTGCTTTCCCATCTGCCAGTCAGTTGGCAGGCCAATATCCAGGAAGTCTGCCTCATGGACACAGTGGTGCTTTCCCATCTACCAGTCAGTTGGCAGGCCAATATCCAGGAAGTCTGCCTCATGGACACAGTGGTGCTTTCCCATCTACCAGTCAGTTGGCAGGCCAATATACAGGAAGTCTGCCTCATGGACACAGTGGTGCTTTCCCATCTGCCAGTCAGTTGGCAGGCCAATATCCAGGAAGTCTGCCTCATGGACACAGTGGTGCTTTCCCATCTGCCAGTCAGTTGGCAGGCCAATATCCAGGAAGTCTGCCTCATGGACACAGTGGTGCTTTCCCATCTACCAGTCAGTTGGCAGGCCAATATCCAGGAAGTCTGCCTCATGGACACAGTGGTGCTTTCCCATCTGCCAGTCAGTTGGCAGGCCAATATACAGGAAGTCTGCCTCATGGACACAGTGGTGCTTTCCCATCTGCCAGTCAGTTGGCAGGCCAATATCCAGGAAGTCTGCCTCATGGACACAGTGGTGCTTTCCCATCTACCAGTCAGTTGGCAGGCCAATATCCAGGAAGTCTGCCTCATGGACACAGTGGTGCTGTCCCCATCTACCAGTCAGTTGGCAGGCCAATATACAGGAAGTCTGCCTCATGGACACAGTGGTGCTTTCCCATCTACCAGTCAGTTGGCAGGCCAATATCCAGGAAGTCTGCCTCATGGACACAGTGGTGCTTTCCCATCTACCAGTCAGTTGGCAGGCCAATATCCAGGAAGTCTGCCTCATGGACACAGTGGTGCTTTCCCATCTACCAGTCAGTTGGCAGGCCAATATACAGGAAGTCTGCCTCATGGACACAGTGGTGCTTTCCCATCTGCCAGTCAGTTGGCAGGCCAATATCCAGGAAGTCTGCCTCATGGACACAGTGGTGCTTTCCCATCTACCAGTCAGTTGGCAGGCCAATATCCAGGAAGTCTGCCTCATGGACACAGTGGTGCTTTCCCATCTACCAGTCAGTTGGCAGGCCAATATACAGGAAGTCTGCCTCATGGACACAGTGGTGCTTTCCCATCTGCCAGTCAGTTGGCAGGCCAATATCCAGGAAGTCTGCCTCATGGACACAGTGGTGCTTTCCCATCTGCCAGTCAGTTGGCAGGCCAATATCCAGGAAGTCTGCCTCATGGACACAGTGGTGCTTTCCCATCTACCAGTCAGTTGGCAGGCCAATATCCAGGAAGTCTGCCTCATGGACACAGTGGTGCTTTCCCATCTACCAGTCAGTTGGCAGGCCAATATCCAGGAAGTCTGCCTCATGGACACAGTGGTGCTTTCCCATCTACCAGTCAGTTGGCAGGCCAATATACAGGAAGTCTGCCTCATGGACACAGTGGTGCTTTCCCATCTACCAGTCAGTTGGCAGGCCAATATACAGGAAGTCTGCCTCATGGACACAGTGGTGCTTTCCCATCTACCAGTCAGTTGGCAGGCCAATATACAGGAAGTCTGCCTCATGGACACAGTGGTGCTTTCCCATCTGCCAGTCAGTTGGCAGGCCAATATCCAGGAAGTCTGCCTCATGGACACAGTGGTGCTTTCCCATCTACCAGTCAGTTGGCAGGCCAATATACAGGAAGTCTGCCTCATGGACACAGTGGTGCTTTCCCATCTACCAGTCAGTTGGCAGGCCAATATACAGGAAGTCTGCCTCATGGACACAGTGGTGCTTTCCCATCTACCAGTCAGTTGGCAGGCCAATATACAGGAAGTCTGCCTCATGGAGATAGTGTTGTTGCCCCATCTACCAGTCAGTTGGCAGGCCAATATCCAGGAAGTCCGCCTCATGGACACAGTGGTGCTTTCCCATCTGCCAGTCAGTTGGCAGGCCAATATCCAGGAAGTCTGCCTCATGGACACAGTGGTGCTTTCCCATCTACCAGTCAGTTGGCAGGCCAATATACAGGAAGTCTGCCTCATGGACACAGTGGTGCTTTCCCATCTACCAGTCAGTTGGCAGGCCAATATACAGGAAGTCTGCCTCATGAACACAGTGGTGCTTTGCCATCTACCAGTCAGGTGGATCTCAGTTGGATACTAGTCAGGGCTCAGGAAACTGCTGGTATTGGTGCATTGGATACTGTATCAGCCGATCTCAGCCAACAGCTGGGTGGAGGGCCTCCTCAAGAACTGAGTAGAGCAGCTGATGAGGCATTGCTGAGTGAACTGATGGCGAAATATAAGGGAAAGAGTACAGCCAGTGCCAGTGTGCCAAAGGCCCCTGATCCATATAATGAGGTCGGTACTGCAGTGCTGGATGAATTCATTGCTAAAGAGCTGGGAACGTCTAGAGCCAGTCGTGTTGAAAGTGAGCCAAGGAGCCCTGCCCTACAAACTCTGTATTCTCCTAGCTCTCCAGCAGTCCCTTCAGAACAACTTGAGAGCTCTTTGAATCTGGAAGATGTAGCTGCAGACTTGCCAAACTCTGTAGATGAGATGTTATCGGGTTTGGCAGAAGAAGCTGAAGAACGTCCCGGACACTTGCGTCTAGACACCAAGGAAGCATCGGAAACCCAGCACAGTGCCAGTCCATTGGAGCCTCCTGCCAAGAGCACCAAGTTTTCTTAGAACTGTGACTAGCCAATCACTTGTCTTGTGTCTCATCCCATTTTGTATTGTATGACGTCAATCAAATTATATAATGCATTCAATTTAACTGACCAAATGGCTGCATTTGAAAAAGAAAGTTTATTGTTAGCAAATAATAGTACTGAATTGATGCTGTAGTGCCCATGCATTTAACAGCTTGTCCGCTGATAGTGGAAGGGATGATTCTAAGCGCAAGTTCCACAGGGGAGCGTTGGGTATTTAAAACGCTAAAAAAATTGCAAAATATCGCAATTTTGGATTAAGATCGCTAATTTAAAACTAAAAATGCTGTTTTATGCGGGACTTTTTACCAATTTTAGTGTCTTCGAAATTGTAGAAATTTGCTGAAAGAATTACTTGCCAGGAAAATCGTCTCGGCGGTGCTAAGTCAAGTGGTGGACAGACCCCTGAGCTCCCTGTTACATGTGCGGTAGTGATCCACTTATAAATGGCAACGCGTGGTGTCTGTCTGTTTGTTTGTTTGTTTGTTTGTACGGAACGTTCGTTTTTAAGCTTTAAGAGCGATTTTTTCTGGTATTTTCGGCGATTTTCTCGATCTTTTCGCAATGAGAGGCTGACACAATTTTGGGACTGCTATTTAGAATCGGAATTCCGTTAATATCTAATTATTAAATTAATGATTTCTTTCAAATCAACTTTGGGCAGTTTCTGCGAAGCACCGCTGTGCGGCGCGCATGCATGGCAGTTGGCGACGTGGATAACCCGTTCGGCAGGTGTATCAATGTATCATATTCAGTGTTGAGGCAGGGCAGCGTACAATTCAATGGTTTTTACCCAAGAGGTGAAGCACTGTTACCCACACGCTACCACAGCATTATACTTTTTGGGCCAGGGTCCCCTGTGGGGTATACTTGGCAGGCACAGTGGATCGCCTGGAGTATGCGAGGTTGCTCGCGCCGAAGATCCCCATGAACACCTCAGGCAACACTGAGCTGCAGAGTTCGTTTCGCTCCTACACGCCTTTTTTGAGGCTTCTGTGACTGGAGCTGATTCGATGGCGCTCGAGAGCACTGCAGATCCCCATCAACACCTCAGGCAACACTGAGCTGCAGAGTTCGTTTCGCTCCTACACGCGCTTTTTTGAGGCTTCTGTGACTGGAGCTGATTCGATGGCGCTCGAGAGCACTGCAGATCCCCATCAACACCTCAGGCAACACTGAGCTGCAGAGTTCGTTTCGCTCCTACACGCCTTTTTTGAGGCTTCTGTGACTGGAGCTGATTCGATGGCGCTCGAGAGCACTGCAGATCCCCATCAACACCTCAGGCAACACTGAGCTGCAGAGTTCGTTTCGCTCCTACACGCCTTTTTTGAGGCTTCTGTGACTGGAGCTGATTCGATGGCGCTCGAGAGCACTGCAGAGGAACTGCAAGAACAAGGACACGTACAAGATTACACGCGCATGGCAGTTGGCGACGTGGATAACCAGTTCGGCAGGTGTATCATATTCAGTGTTGACACAGGGCAGCGTACAATTCAATGGTTTTACAAGTTATGCAAAGAACAATCTGGGAAACTAGAAAACATTTTGAACAGAAACAAATTGAATTACCCACCCTACCCTACTTCAAGCGAAAGCTAAAAATAATACTTAATAGGATACTTACTTGCAAAGGTAAAAGCTTCTTCAGAGCATTCTATTATATACCTGATATAATAGGTTTAACGAATTCTGAAAGGAATGTTGTTATTTGGATATGAACCTTTGTTGATTAATTAAAAAAAAAAAAAAAAAATTAACCCAAGAGTAACTTGTTGTGAAGCACTGTTACCCACACGCTACCACAGCATTATACTTTTTGGGCCAGGGTCCCCTGTGGGGTATACTTGGCAGGCACAGTGGATCGCCTGGAGTATGCACCGCTGTGCGGCGCGCATGCATGGCAGTTGGCGATGTGGATAACCAGTTCGGCAGGTGTATCAATGTATCATATTCAGTGTTGACACAGGGCAGTGTACAATTCAATGGTTTTTACCCAAGAGTAACTTGTTGTGAAGCACTGTTACCCACATGCTACCACAGCATTATACTTTTTGGGCCAGGGTCCCCTGTGGGGTATACTTGGCAGGCACAGTGGATCGCCTGGAGTATGAGAGGTTGCTCGCGCCAAAGATCCCCATCAACACCTCAGGCAACAGTGCAACACTGAGCTGCAGAGTTCGTTTTGCTCCTACATGCCTTTTTTGAGGCTTCTGTGACTGGAGCTGATTCGATGGCGCTCGAGAGCACTGCAGAGCAACTGCAAGAACAAGGACACGTACAAGATGAACAAGATGCCTCTGAGAATGCGATCTCAAGCATAAAGGAGAGAACACTGTACATCAATACAGCTAGAAGCAGCATCGATGGTCTGTCCATGCATGCACAGTCTATTGGACTAGAAAACACTCCTGACCTGCACCCTCAGTTTCTTTACAGAGTGCGTAATGCACTGAAACTGAGCTATGCCAGCAAGGCAGCTAGAGACACTGTACTAGAGAAACAATTGTGCATCAATGAACAACTCTTTCAACCTGAACTGCCCTTTGAACTTTGCTCAACGAAAACACTGGTGCTCTGCCTGTATGGCATCCCAGTGTATGAGACTGAGGTCAACATAGCTGACTGGCTAAAGGAGAAGGGAGTCAAGCCTGCTGGAGAGTTTCGCTGGCTGACTTATCCCAACACAACGATTTGCACCACAGGCAGATCAGTGCAAGCAGAGGCCCCCAGAGAACTAGAAATACCAGGGTTCGCCTGGTATCAGTCAACAATGGTCAAAAGGAGAAAGATAAACAAACATCTGGTACTGGGGCATGCAATGGTGGTGCAAGAAGTGCTTCCAGAAGGGGCACGATAGCCAACACTGCCCACCTCCAGAGGCAGAGACCACTGACGATGTGGTCACAGTTATGATCGATGAAGTCCCTGAACAAGAGGCCACAGAGCAGGTGGTGGAGCACACAGAAACTCAAAGGCTACCGAAAGGAAGCTACAGCAAAGTAGCTAGGAGTACAGCAGTGACGCTGCCTCCAGAAAAGCAACAGCTTAAGGACCGTTTGCACACAGAGTATGGTGCCAATGTGACCATCTTCTTCACTAAGAAATTCGTCTTCTCCAACCACCATCCTTGCAAGTTTACTGTTGATGGAGAGACTTACAGCTCCACTGAACAGTACCTCTTTGTGCAAAAGGCTAGAAAGTGTGGCACCCAGAAAGTGGTTAGACAGATGAAAGAAACAGAAGATGCAGCTGCTGTAAAGAGACTAGGGGAGCAGATTCGTTGGCCACACAACACTCAGCACTGGTACGAGTTTGCTGAAAAGCAGCTAGAGGAGGCCAATGAAACAAAGTATCGGCAGAATCCAGAACTGCGCCATCAGCTGTTCACGACCTGTGGTACCAGGCGCCGCGTCAGTGGCTCAGTGGGTAGCTCGCTGCCTCTGAGTCACGGCGGCCGCTGCATCTCTAGTGGTTGTAGTGGTTCATCCTCTCGGCGTGGCAAGTTTCTTGCTGCAAAGAGTTGGTCGTCGGCACAACGCTCCACCCAGGCCACCGAAAACTGGTTACAGTGAGTAGGTAAAATGGGAACCAACTGGATCTGCCGTTGCACCGAAAGCCGCTCCTAAAAGCATGCCGCGTTGGAGGGAAGATCAACGACGTCAGGAGCCGTCTGAGCAACCAGCAATAAGGCCAATACCGGTTTAGTGTCTGTCCGCCGGGCGGCCGCAGGGAGCTGTCAGCACCATGACGTCACCACGCCAGGCACTCTCTTAGTACCTGGCGCCCAACAGCATGGCTTGAGTGGCTTGGCAGTGAAAGAAGGGCAAACGTCCGAGATGACGATATAAGGGGTAACGAAATGGACCGTGCAGGTCTGATCATAGGGCCGTACATTGTACGACCCCCCCGCCAGATCGGATCGGATCGGATCGGTGGTACCAGGCTTGTAGAAGCTTGCTCAGACCAGCTCTGGGGTAGCGGCTTTAGACTTGGAGACCCCAAGAACAACATTCCAGAACAGTGGACTGGTCTCAACGTTTTCGGTGACCTGCTCACTCACCTATGGAGGAGACTGATGACTGACTATCCAGCTGAGGCGAAAGCTGCTAGAGATGCTAAGAAAGGAGGCATGAAGCGAGGGCTTACAGAAGAAGATAGTAGTAGTTCTGTGTCTAAACTGTCAAAACACTAATGGAAGTGCTTACTGTGGCCACTCTTAATGTAGCTGGACTACGTAGGAACCCAAAAACATTTATAAGTGGATGTATCACATTACATACGCCTGTATCACAATCAACTTTCTTATGCGCGCGAAGCGCGCAATGGCGTCTAGTACTATTAAGGGTGTCAGAAAACAGGTAGTCAGTTGTTAAGAAGTATACATTGCAGTTGATTTTAAGGTCAATACCAATTTACTGCCAACAATAAGCACTGAAATGTTGTGAGTATTCTGTCTATTGCTATTGTTCACCAGTTTTGCTTAGTTTATTCTGTTGTGTTGTGTTTTAGAGTGCATCATGAAAGTAGGTGTTTTGTGTTGTGCTCCTTAGTTTCAGCATTACTGTTTCTTTCAGTCAATTCTATTGCTGGCATTCTTTGAGCTCTTATGTATAGCTCTATCGAGGGTACAAATCAAAGCCCCGATCAAGGATCAGTTTGGCTGGGCGAAAAAGTGTATTTCTGCATGCAATCGATGTATCTGCAAAAATCAGTGCTTCAGCTACTGTCTGCAGAGTGAGTTGACTTTAATTAAAATCATACATGTAACAGCTCGGGCCGACCCGTGGGGAGGGGGGTAGGGGCTTTTCCTGAGGTGGGGGGGTCGAGGGGGTTTCGCCCAGAGGGGGTCCAAATCTTCAAAAAGCTCCAAAATGCCTGGAAATACGTTTTTAGCACGTTTTTTCAGTAAGGACGCTAAAAATCGCTATTTTACGCTGCCAAATAGCGTTTTAGAGCTAAAAACAAGGAACAAATGACAAAAAGGGCTTCCAAAAACCCCGATTTCTCTTAAATATCAGCAGTGGAGACGCTAAATTCGGTTTTCAAAGGCTTTTCAGGGCGTCTCTTTACCTGTCTCGGGGGTGAGGTGGGTTTGGCCTTTCCAGCATGGGGTAACACCCAAACGCCCCGGTACAATGTATGATTAAAATTATTAATATGTATGTATAATGTATGTATTATAGTTTAGACAATCTTTCTTTGCCTTATCTGCACCAGTATTTCATAGTCTATGTATGTACAGTATGTATGCATGTAGGCGTGAGTTTTCTCATAATCCTGTGGCAGAGGTACTTTTCAAGCTTTATAAACTGACTACTGTA
Source organism: Sabatieria punctata (assembly GCA_030248155.1). Classification (NCBI taxonomy): domain Eukaryota; kingdom Metazoa; phylum Nematoda; class Chromadorea; order Araeolaimida; family Comesomatidae; genus Sabatieria; species Sabatieria punctata. The sequence goes on from JASANB010006517.1 coordinate 44,642, forward strand.
CCTAAAGTCTGTTCAAAAATCTTTGGCGCTGGGTACATCTGGCAGTGTCCCGAATTTATGCGTGGTGTGAACCCCATACATGTATATATGGATCTGTTCCTCTCATCAACGAGACTACTATACTGTTCTCGAAATTTGCATATTGAACTTTAGTTAGAAGCAAGAAGCCTGACAAAAAAATCGACTTTTTTGGCAAAGCGCCAATTTTCATGCCGATACCAGATTCGGATTCCCCAACCTTCAGGCATCTCGAAAATACTACCATATATGGGTCTACGATCAACCCTACCAAAGTTACACTCGATTTTCTAACGCCGACAAGCAGTCAAAATTTTGTTCTCCCATAGTTAAGCACAATAATTCATTCAAGATCGAACACATGGGGGTTTTTTTCTTCGAACCAATTTCAGCTTCACGGTTCTATGTTATCTCGGACATGCTGAATCCAGACGTCACATTGGTTTTGCTCTACGACTTTTATTTTTGCTAGAAATTTGACCTCGAAGTTAGGGTGTCTGCCTGAATTTCAGAAAGACATAGCCCAACGTATCTTGTGTGGCCCTGGTCAAAACCCCATACATGTATATATGGATCTGTTCCTCTCATCAACGAAACTACTATACTGTTCTCGAAATTTGCATATTGAACTTTGGTTAGAAGCAAGAAGCCTGACAAAAAAATCGACTTTTTTGGCAAAGCGCTAATTTTTGTGCCGATACCAGATTCGGATTCCCCAGTCTTCAAGCATCTCAAAAATACTACCATATATGGGACTACGATCAACCCTACCAAAGTTACACTCGATTTTCTAACGCCGACAAGTGGTCAAAATTATGCTCTCCCATAGTTAAGCACAAAAATTCATTCAAGATCGAACACATGGGGTTTTTTTTCCTCCAACCAATTTCAGCTTCACGGTTCTATATTATTTCGGACATGCTGAATCCAGCGGTCACACTGGTTTTCCTCTACGACTTTGATTTTTGCTAGAAATATGACCTTGAAGTTAGGGTGTCCACCTGAATTTCTGAAAGTGTTGTTGTCTTGACGGCAATAGAAAATCGACTGTAACTCTGGTAGAGTTGATCGTAGACCAATATATGGTAGTATTTTCGAGATGCCTGAAGGTTGAGGAATCAGAATCTGGTATCGGCACAAAAATTGGCGCTTTGCCAAAAAAGTCGATTTTTTTTTCAGGCCCCTTTCTTCTAAGCAAAGTACAATATGCAAATTTCAAGAACAGTATAGTAATCTCGTTGATGAGGGGAACAGATCCATATATACATGTATGGGGTTTTGACCAGGGCCACACAAGATACGTTGGGCTATGTCTTTCTGAAATTCAGGTGGACACCCTAACTTCGAGGTCAAATTTCTAGCAAAAATAAAAGTCGTAGAGCAAAACCAATGTGACGTCTGGATTCAGCATGTCTGAGATAACATAGAACCGTGAAGCTGAAATTGGTTCGAAGAAAAAAACCCCCATGTGTTCGATCTTGAATGAATTATTGTGCTTAACTATGGGAGAACAAAATTTTGACTGCTTGTCGGCGTTAGAAAATCGAGTGTAACTTTGGTAGGGTTGATCGTAGACCCATATATGGTAGTATTTTCGAGATGCCTGAAGGTTGGGGAATCCGAATCTGGTATCGGCATGAAAATTGGCGCTTTGCCAAAAAAGTCGATTTTTTTGTCAGGCTTCTTGCTTCTAACTAAAGTTCAATATGCAAATTTCGAGAACAGTATAGTAGTCTCGTTGATGAGGGGAACAGATCCATATATACATGTATGGGGTTCACACCACGCATAAATTCGGGACACTGCCGGATGTACCCAGCGCCAAAGATTTTTGAACAGACAGAACGTTTGTTCATTTTCATGTTGAAAGCGGCAGAGACAATCTGATCTAAAGGGATCGAAAAATTTTCAAGTCAACTGTACACATACAGTACAGAAAATACGTCCGCCTCGTTTTCCGACCTTTACTCAAACGGTTCCATTCGCCATCATTTCTTTAATGATTTGGCTCAAATTTTCAGCACTTAATTCCAATATAACTGGCCACGTTTTTGACGGTTTGGCGCAAAAATTGAAAGCCCTTGGTTCTGTGCATCGAAAACTGAATATCAAATCGAGTAACCTGGAATGGAAGTATATTATAGCTTTGAAACTTGCAGGACCGATTGGTATTGTCTGGACATAATGTACTGACTGGGCTACCTATACTGCTTGTTGGCAACACAGGGAACGCCAGAAAATTTCTTGAAATTCATTTCATGCATGCATGCTTGTTTGCTGCATCTATACTGTTTGTTAGTAGCAAAACTTATACAGGGTGTGTCAAAAAAAACAACCCAGCAGATTTTTTGCTGTAGCAACCGCAAATCTCAACCGTTTTGAATGAGTCCTGCTTTAAATGAAAGATAAATAAATTCTTGAACGATTGGTGTAGCTTTTATTAAGATGCGTTGCTTAGTTCCTGAGATAATTGCTTTCAAAATCAAAACAGAGATTTTGGCAGTGAACCATACATGTCGTTGGGGGGGGTAAAGGGGGGGCCGGGCCCCCCCAAGCCCGATTTTTCGGCAAAAGTCCCCCCAGCGGATTTTTGGGGGGGGACCTGAAAACCCACTTTTGGATTCCAAAGTAAAGAAAATTTTAGCCCAGACAATACATTCTGCAGCACAAAATTGGGTTTTCGGCTACCATACAACCCAAAACAGGGTTTTGTAAGGCTTAGAAATCCTAAATAGGGTTTTTAGACTGCTTAGAAACCCTGATTAGGGTTTTTAGGTTACTTTTAAACCCTGATTAGGGTTTTTAGGTAGGGCCCGACCGGATATCCGGATCCGGATCCGGCCGGATATGGCCATATCCGGATCCGGTACCGGATCCGGATATTACCTGCCGGATATGCCGGATATCAGTCACAGATGAGAAAACGTGATTTTTTACGTATTTTTAACATAAATATTGCATTCGACCGAATGCTTGTTAGAAATTTCTTGAGGCGATTGTAATCCATGACCCCAGTAGTTCGTATAACCCTGATTTCTGTTCAAAGGATAACACCCTCATTTTTGACAATGCTAATTTTTCACCTTGACTGAAAGTAAAAATCCGCCAGACTGAAAGTAAAAATTTAACCGGTTTTGTGAGAAAGCTGAGCTCTTCAGGTTCTTAAGTCCATATAAAGATTGGTTAACTTGCAAAATTTGGCAAAGATCCGATGAAGGGTTCTTGAAATATTTACGTTAAAAATTGGCATCTGAAAATTCGGGTCAGTTCATTTCGGAAGGGGATAACTCCAAGCTACAGAAGGCGAGCAGGCTAGGACTTGGCCAAAACAAACTCAACAAAAATAATAATACTAATGTGATACAATGAACATCACAAAACAGCCAAGCAGACTGGATTTCTATGTTTAGGATAGTCGCCTTGTTTTTGCTAATTTTTCATTTAATTAATGGAGATGAATGGCTTGAGACTCTAAACTCAACTCGCAAAGAATGGAAATCTCAACTGAGATTTTTCAAATTCATAATTTTTTAGTTTGTAAAACTAGGACAGGTCTACCAAAAGGTCGACTAAGTATACCACATTAGAGTGAACAAATTTGAACATGCAAACAATAATTTAGCCAATAGTCTATGATGCCAACATTTTTATCTAAAAATTACGAAATGAGCTCAACTTTCATGCCAAACTGTGTTTCCCCTTCTGTTTTTTTTCAGATGAGGTCTGTATCTGAAAAATAGGTATGCCTAATAAATGCTAAAGATTGCATAGACATTCCAACCAAGCTCGAAAATGCTTGGAAAGCGTCCAGTTATCAATTTCTAGCCGCGGTGATAAAATATGCAAATATGCAAAAAATATGTACATACAGCTGCATCTCATTTTTGCATGCGTATGATATATGCAATATCACATGCATCGCAAAAACCCGATATTATCCAACCATAGTTTGAACTACAATTATTAGATGTTGTTTTGAATCAACTGTTATAGAACAAAGAAATGTATATATGTGGTTTATTGCATTATAAAAAATGTTTAAGTTGATCAATGATATCCGGCATATCCGGATCCGGATCCGGCCGGATATGGGCGTATCCGGATCCGGATCCGGATCCGGTAGAAATTTGTATCCGGTCGGGCCCTATTTTTAGGCTGCTTTGAAACCCTGATTAGGGTTTTCAGGTTACTCTAAAACCCTGATTAGGGTTTTCAGGTTACTTTTAAACCCTGATTAGGGTTTTTAGGTTGCTTTCAAAGCCTGATTAGGGTTTTCAGGTTACTTTCAAACCCTGATTAGGGTTTTTAGGCTACTTTGAAACCCTAAACAGGGTTTTCAGGTTACTCTAAAACCCTGATTAGGGTTTTCAGGTTACTTTCAAACCCTGATTAGGGTTTTCAGGTTACTTTTAAACCCTGATTAGGGTTTTTAGCTTACGTTCAAAGCCTGATTAGGGTTTTCAGGTTACTTTTAAACCCTGATTGGGGTTTTTAGGCTGCTTTGAAACCCTGATTAGGGTTTTCAGGTTACTTTTAAACCCTGATTAGGGTTTTTAGGCTGCTTTGAAACCCTGATTAGGGTTTTCAGGTTACTCTAAAACCCTGATTAGGGTTTTCAGGTTACTTTGAAACCCTGATTAGGGTTTTTAGGTTGCTTTCAAAGCCTGATTAGGGTTTTCAGGTTACTTTCAAACCCTGATTAGGGTTTTTAGGCTACTTTGAAACCCTAAACAGGGTTTTCAGGTTACTTTGAAACCCTGATTAGGGTTTTTGGGTTACTTTCAAAGCCTGATTAGGGTTTTCAGGTTACTTTCAAAGCCTGATTAGGGTTTTTAGGTTACTTTGAAACTCTAAACAGGGTTTTTAGGTTACTTTGAAACTCTAAACAGGGTTTTTTTAGCACTGGCTAGAAAGCCTAGAGACAGAGTGGGTTTTAGGTTGATTAGAAACCCTAAACAGGGTTTAAGAACTGCATTCAAATCACTAAATAGGGTTTTTTAGTAATCTTATAAGTCAAAACAGGGTTTTGCGCGTGCCTCAGAATCGATATTAGGGTTCTCTGAACTATTTTTAGTCAATATAACGCATTTCAATCTGTATTTTATCGCTGAAACTCATATTCAATACGTATTTTGAGCGCAAAACAGCTTTTTATTACATTCGTTGCTTCAATATTCGGTTTTAAGGCATTTTTTTCAACCGGAATAGGGTTTTTAAGGCATTTTTAATGCAAAAACAGGGTTTTAAGGCTTTTTTCGGTCCAAATAGGGTTTTTAAGCCATTTTTCGCCCCAGAATCCCTAAAAAAGGTCGACAAAACCCGCTTTTTACCCCAAAAAAAGGTAGACAAAACCCACTTTTGGACCCCAAAAAAAGGTCGCAAAACCCACTTTGGACTTGGTCCCAAAACCCTATTTGGGATTTCAAAAAGGTCCCCCCAACGGAAAAACCCAGCGACATGTATGCAGTGAACAACAGAGATTAAAACAACCCAGCAGATTTTTTACTGTAGCAACCGCAAATCTCAACCGATTTCAGTGAGTCCTATTTTATATGAAAGATAAATTAATTCTTGAAAGATTGGTGAAGCTTTTATTAAGATACGATGCTTAGTTCCTGAGATATTTGCACTCAAAATCAAATCAGATTTTGGCAATGAACAAAAGCGATTTTAATTATTTTGTTGCACTTCATAATATAACCGATTCCTACTGCTCAGGGCTAACTTAACGAGGTTTTTCTGGTGCCACACATGCTTGGTTACTTCATTTGTAAAAGTCTTGTTGCCCCTCAGCGGTAGGAATCCGTTTTGTTGTGAAGTGCAACGGAATCGCTCTTGTTCACTGCCAAAATCTCTATTTTGAGTTTGAAGGAAAATATCTCAGGAAGTAAGCATCGTATCTTAATAGGGCCTTCACCAATCTTTCAAGTATTTATTCGTCTTTCATTTAAAGCAGGATTCATTCAAATCGGTTGAGATTTGCGGTTGCTACAGCAAAAACTCTGCTGGGTTGTTTTTTTTTTACACACACTGTATATAGTAGTTATAGCTAATAGCTACATGTAATACATATAGCTACATACATACTTGTTCTGTAGTAACAAAGAAAGCAAAAGAAATACAAATACACATACAAAAACTGTTTTAGCGGACAGCTCAGAATGCTACAATCGGCAGCGCAAATGTTGTTCGTGTTTCAACAATCGTGGAAAGCGCATGCTGGAAGGTGCCGCAGCGGCAGTGCATGAGCTTGTTGCTTATGCTATCAAACACGTTGAAGAGCCGTTGGCACGAGTAAGGATGCACTTCGCCATAGATGTGCCGGCTGGCACTGATAGAGCAAAAGCATACATCCAACTACCAACCCATCTGAAAGCACAGGACACTGAGATTATGCTCGACCTATGGCATGGAGAGACCGAAGAGACAGCAAAATTAGTAGGCGATGCAAGTGTGAAAGCCTACCATGACATAAAGAATGGGCAACTGTTGGAGCTTCCAGTGCCACATGGAGCCCAGGCCAAACAGAATATCCAGGCCAGTGTGCCCACAGATGAACAGAAGTCTCAACAAGTTCTGGCCGATGTTAAAGTGTCGCTGCATCAGCGTATTAAGCCACAGACATTAACGGTCTCCCTCCCTAATGGGGCCAACCCTCAAGGAAACCCGACCTCTGTACCAGTTAGAATAGTCCGGGACAACGTTGAACACCGTGTTGCATATGCCGAAGTGAATGTTGCACATGGTCACGAGTTGCCATCTGGCACTGAAATCCCTGTGACAGTGCACACAAGTCCAACGCATCACGAAACTGTTTATGAAACTCTACGATTACAAAAGCCAAAAACAATGGAAACCACTTCAGTTACTCATTTAGAAAAGCACCCATCTGCCTTAGCACAAGAGCAACTACAACACCCTCAAGATGTAGGAGAGAGTTCGATTCTTGAACTGGAGAAAAGAATTGCAGAAACGCCTACAGAGTCAAGCAGTCAGTCCCTTGAAAGCAGCATTGGTGATGAACACAGAGTGTCAGGTGATGAGCCCTCTACATCTTCAGTCCACCAACCAAGTGCTGAATCTGGAGATGCCAGTGCTGCGAGTCATCTGGAGCAGGAACATACATCCTCTGGTGTTGAAGCGGCACCTCCCACTGTTAAACAAACGAAACTGGCAGTGAGTGAGGTTCCTGCAGCAATCGAACGCATAGAAGAGCCACTGGCACAGGTCATGATGAAGTTTTCCAGTGATGCTCCTGTTGATCATGCATACGTTCGGGTGCAAAAAGCGTTGAAACCAAAAGACACCGAATTCTCTCTTAGTATCCTGCATCCAGACGATCTAACTAAGAAAGTGGGTTCTGCTCAGGTGCTGGCCTTCCACGATTTGAAACCTGGGCAATTGTTGGAGGTGCGGTTACCAGATCAGGCCAAAACCGGACAGAAAATAGTGGCCAGTGTGCCTACAGAGGAACAGAAATCACAAGAAGTATTGGCCCATGTCACACTGATCTCAAAGCGGAATTTGGGCCAACAAAAGTTCAGGGTTTGGCTTCCAGATGGGGCTAGACCAGGCAATCCAACAACTGTACAAGTGCGTGGAAAGTCTGGTGGCACAACAGTTACGATTGTTGCAGAGGCAAAGGTGTATGTTGAACGTGAGCTACCACGTGGCTTCCATTTCTCAGTTGAGCCAAGTGCAAGCCTAAGGTCAGGCACAACTGTCTATCAGACTGTGAGGAATTCGGCACTACCTGCTGTTAGGCCAAGGAAATCACAGTCTGGAGTTGTTCATGAGATCACTGATTCTGTCAAATGGACTGCAGCCCCCAAAACCAGCTCAATGAGAAAAACTTACAAGCGGCCAATTATGGTCGAAGTTCCAGGTCAACATCCAGGAAGTCTGCCTCATGAACGCAGTGGTGTTGCTCCATCTACCAGTCATTTGGCTGGCCAATACCCAGGAAGTCTGCCTCATGGAGACAGTGTTGTTGCTCCATCTACCAGTCAGTTGGCAAGCCAATATCCAGGAAGTCTGCCTCACGGACACAGTGGTGGTGCCCCATCTACCAGTCAGTTGGCAAGCCAATATCCAGGAAGTCTGCCTCACGGACACAGTGGTGCTGCCCCATCTACCAGTCAGTTGGCAGGTCAATATCCAGGAAGTCTGCCTCATGGACACAGTGTTGTTGCTCCATCTACCAGTCAGTTGGCAAGCCAATATCCAGGAAGTCTGCCTCACGGACACAGTGGTGCTGCCCCATCTACCAGTCAGTTGGCAGGTCAATATCCAGGAAGTCTGCCTCATGGACACAGTGGTGCTTTGCCATCTTCCAGTCAGTTGGATCTCAGTTGGATACCAGTCAGGGCTCAGGAAGCTGCTGGTATTGGTGCATTGGATACTGTATCAGCCGACCTCAGCCAACAGTTGGGTGGAGGGCCTCCTCAAGAACTGAGCAGAGCAGCTGATGAGGCATTGCTGAGTGAGCTCATGGCGAAATATAAGGGAAAGAGTAGAGCCAGTGCCAGTGTGCCAAAGGCCCCTGATCCATATAGTGAGATCGGTACTGCAGTGCTGGATGAATTCATTGCTAAAGAGCTGGGAACGTCTAGAGCCAGTCATGTTGAAAGTGAGCCAAGGAGCCCTGCCCTACAAACTCTGTATTCTCCTAGCTCTCCAGCAGTCCCTTCAGAACAACTTGAGAGCTCTTTGAATCTGGAAGATGTAGCTGCAGACTTGCCAAACTCTGTAGATGAGATGTTATCGGGTTTGGCAGAAGAAGCTGAAGAACGTCCCGGACACTTGCGTCTAGACACCAAGGAACCATCGGAAACCCTGCACAGTGCCAGTCTGTTGGAGCCTCCTGCTAAGAGCACCAAGTTTTCTTAGAACTGTGACTAGCCAATCACTTGTCTTGTGTCTCATCCCATATTGTATTGTGTGGTTAAAAATTAATTTAATTGTAATCGAAATTCGCATAAATAATTGGCCCGTTTTTAATTTCAATTCAATTAATTTAATTTAATTGAAATTCAAAAGTTGGGCCATAATTTAATTGTAATTTAAGACGCAATTTCTGAGAGAATTGGAAGTGCCTCCCCAAATCACCACCACCACCACCAGGTGTAGTTCTTGTAGGGGCACTGACCCTTGGGATGGTCCTTCTTGCCACATCGATAACAAGCACCTGAGAACTGCGGGTTTGAAGCAGGTGGCTTGATCCTTGGTTGAGCGGTCTTGGGGGTGGTCACTGGTTGCTTGGGAAGCACTGAAGATTCCTTCTTCACCTTGTTGACAGGCTTGGACTTGGTGGCATAGACGGTTTCCTTTGCCACCTTGGCTGCATCTTCAGTCTCAATGGCCACCTTGATTGCGCATGCAAATGAGAGTTCATCATCCTTGATCTTGAAGAGAGCCTTGAGAACGGCTTCATTGTTGACCGAGCAGATGAATCGCGTGCGCAGAGCCTAATCCTGGGGGTCCTTGATTAAGGCAAAGTCACAGGTAGCCGCATCTTGTCGGATCCTTGCCGCCAGTTCTTGAATTGTCTCTCCAGGCTTGCGGTGCATGTCACTCCAGAACTTGAATCGCTCCCGGACAATGAAGCGTTTGGGATCGAACTGCTCCTTCATGAAACCAGTGATGTCATCCAGAGTCAGTTGATTGATGTCCTTGGGAGGATATTGTTGAAGGGCCAAGTTGGAGAGCAACTTGTAGATGTCTGGAGCTTGGTTGGTGAGGAAGACTTGCGCTCTTCTTTCTGCAGGTACAGAGTGGGCTCCAATGAAGGTTAGGAATCTTGCCCAGTAGTCAGTCCAAAGTTCGGCTGTTGAGTCGAAAGCAGAGAATGATGGAACTGAGCTAGCCACCATGGCAGGTATGGTGGGTGCAGGGCCGGCAGCAGATGGCTTGAGCGACTCCAGAAGTTGCCTCATCTGTTCTTGTTGGGCCATCATCTGTTCTTTTTGGGCTTGCATGTCCTCTGCATGACGTCGTTCTTGCGCCTCCAGCTGTTTTTGCAGGAGAGCGGTGAGCTGAGCCGTTTCTGACATCTTGATCCTTGAGTGTGACCTTGATCAGTGACGTAGTCCTTGAATTGACGAAAAAGAATGTCCAATCCGGCTCTTGATCAGGATCACGTGTCTCCAGAAAAGTCCAATCCACGTTGCGATCTGTGACGCAGAAAGCCGCAGAAAGTCGTAGAATGACGTAGAACTGCGCACCCACCGTACTGGCAGATTGGTGTTGTACCGAAAAATAGTATAGCAGACAAACAATGTTCGATTCGGTGTGCGTCACTAGACTTACGTAAAAGAGGCCTAAACGCCCGTCTCTCTCTCGATGCACACAGTCAAGACCGCAACTCTCCTTTTTCTCTTTATCTGCACACTCCTCACTCCAACAGCAAAACGGTTTTAAATCAACAAAATGTTATAAAGGACAAATGAACAAGTAGGTCTTGACGCGACCGAACTACGGTAAAAACAAAAGGCGCGAACCAGTATTATGCTCAAATGGGAATTTGAGACACTCCAGGGCCGGAGTTGGAATGCTAAAAGTGACTAGTAACAAAACATTGCTAGTGTACAATTCAAAACTCAGAACCGGCGGCCGCCCTGACGGCCCTTGCCCCTGCCCGACCACTTTCCTCTAGCGCCCCACTCCATCACACTAGGCATTTGGTAATAGCACACAGTTACGGTCTTAGCAATAACCGGTTTTACATGAGAAGCACGATAAAACTGAGTGGGTCTCCTGCGTCCGCCTCTGGCACGAGCACGTCGGTTGGGTGGCTGGTAAAAGTTCTGCTGGTCTTCGGCCTCGCAGTAGTGCTTTCTGTGTCCCGGGGTGTGGCAATTCCAACAGAACAGTCCGTTGCCACGATTCTGGCCTCGTCCCCAACCGCGACGTCCGCCGCGAGCTCTGCCGCGGCCTCTGGCCGCTTCCTGACGCACTCGACCACCGTTCTTCGGGGCGAAATCGTACTGCACCGGTTGTACTTGGTCGGCGGGGTTGTGGTCGACTTGCATTGCATGAGGGTGGTGTTCCGGTGGCGGGTGTTGTTGTTGAGGCTGCAACTCCGGGTACCGTGGAGGCATGCAGCGGTCCGAATACACAACTCGGTCAGTAGGTGAGTAAGGCCTAGAACGTAAGTACACGCTTCCATATAGTCAGTCGTCTACCGGCCCTTCTAACGGCGCTAATAGTTTGATAGCCCGAGTAAGAATTTTGCCGTTAGCCGTTCTGACCTGCGCCGATCGGCACACCCCATCCTGACTGTGTAACAATTTGACAATTCTCGCTAAACTCCAGGTAGCCCGAGGGGTGGAATCTCTCAATAAAACAACTGCACCGACCACAGGAATAAATTGGCTCGACCCTCTTTTTTGCTTGGCTAAATTCCGAGAGTGAACCTCCCTTAGGCCCAACAGGTACTGCGATTTCCAATGCTTCCAAAAGAGATTCAGCAGTTTTTGCGTTTGCGCCCAGTAATCTCGAATTTTTTGACTTCGAGTCTGTTTTGTCTGAGGGGGTCTGTAGTCAGGATCAACGTCTGTTGTCATTGAGGGGAGACATCCTGCCCTCCCACCCAACAAAAGCGCTGGTGATATTATCTGATCCATTGAGTCGTCTAGAGCTAAGAGTGGACGAGCGTTGAGCAGTCCTTCTATCTCAACTACAAGTGTTTGCAACTCTTCCAACGAAATTGAACGGTTTCCCAGCACCCGTTTTAAAACTACCTTGACGGACTGCACCAAGCGTTCGTAAAACCCACCCATCCAGGGGGACAATGATGGGATAAATTTCCACTCGATTCCTTTTAGACTCAAATAGCGCTGAACTGTGCTCTCTTTTAGATTTCTTCCGTCCCACAAAAGACTCAGCGAAACATTGGCCAATTTAAATTGTGAACCGTTATCTGACAGAACTAATTTAGGCACCCCTCTCCGTCCAATAAAACGTTTGAACGCTGCCAAAAATTCTCCTGCTGAGCAATTTAAAACCACCTCCAGGTGAATGGCACGCGTTACCGCACAAGTCCAAAGTGCGATCCACACCTTGGTCTGGCGTTCATTGGAATTGACTAGCAGCGGTCCCATATAGTCCACGCCAACCGTTTCGAACGGCTGTTGCCGATTTATTCGAAATTCAGCTAACGGGGGGTAGGGGGGCGTTTGATAGGGTCTCGCTTGCTGTCTCCTACAGCGTCGACACTTGCGTAAGCAACTTTTGACGACCGTTCGGCCTTGCGGAATCCAAAATTGCAACCGTACTTGCGCAAGTGTCTGGTTTGGTCCAGCATGGAGCAATTGCTCGTGTGCGCTGCTGACCACTAACTCGGTAAATGGGTGCCTTCTTGGCAGCAACAAAGGTTCTCTGGTCGCTGGGTCTAAGTTTGAATACTCATACCGTCCCTGACAACGTATTAGGTCGGCAGCATCAAGGACAAGCCCCAGCTGTCTAATCAAACTTGGTACCTTCTTGCGGCTGGGCTTCGCCTTCAGATATGAGTATTCAAGGGGGTATGTATCCCTCTGAATCTGGCGGATCCACCGCGCTCTGGCCTGTGCTAATTCGGACTTGGACAAGGGTTGCAGCTCAGAAGCCTTGCGCCTAGTTCGTCTACGCTGTCTCAGTCGGCGCCACTTGTCCACAGCCCTAAGCACCCAGGCCGTGATCCGGATTAGCTTAGACAAACTTGCGAATTTCGCTGGCTCTAACCCGACAGGTGGTGGGTCGTTGAAAGTCGGTAGTACCAGTTCCTCCCCTGTCTCAATTTGCCCAAAATCCGTCTGTTTAGCAGAATCAGTCTCGAAACGCTCGTTTTTTGGCCAAAATTCGGGGGCGTGTTTCAGCCAAGGGGGCCCAACCCACCACACAACATTCTCGCTCAATTTGGGGTACTGCTCCGGCTTGGTGGGAATGTCGGCGGGGTTGTCTTTCCCTGGAACCGATCTGAAAGTGACTGCAGCAAACCTTTTAATCTCTGCCACCCGATTTTGGACCCATTTTGGCAGGGTTCGCTCAGACTGCACCCAACTCAAAACGCATTCTGAGTCGGACCAGAGAAAAAATTGGCTAATCGGCGACTGAAATTGCTGTGCGACAAATCGGAGGATACGGGCACCCAATACAACCCCCATTAGCTCTAGTCTAGGTAGAGTCAGCTTTTTTAAAGGGGCGAGTCTATTTTTGGCAAACAGCAAGCCTGTCTCCACTGACGTTCCTTTGTCAATTCTCAGATAGATTAGGGCACAGTATGACCTTATGGAAGCGTCAGTGAAGCAGTGCATTTGAACCGAATCACTTGGCTCAATCGGGCTGATAACTCTGGGTATTGTGACCTCTGCCACCGTTAGCAGAGAGCTGCTGAGTTTAGTACATCTTTGTTGCAACTCCTCCGTGAGTGCATCGTCCCAACCAATTTTTTGAGTCCAATCTTGCAGTAAAAGTTTTGCCGGCATCAAAATGGGGGCCATCAACCCAAGGGGATCGAAAACGCTAGAAACTACTGACAAAAAGCTCCTTTTGGTGAACGGCTGGCCTTTCTCTGTTTGGTTTGGCGCAACTATCGCTAGTGTGTCTGTCGAAATTCGCCAGTTCAACCCCAAAACTTTAGCCACGTCACCTTCTACTTTATCCCTATCGGGGATGGCTGCCAGCAACTGAGCAGAGTTCGATTGCCACTCACGGAGATTCATGCTTGCGATCGCAAAAAGTCTTTTGGCCTGTTTATAAAAATCGATCGCTTCCTGCTCTGTGGTCAGAGAGACAATAACGTTATCCACGTAAATGTTATTGGCTATCAGGCGAGCGACATCACAATCAATGTCCGGTCTGTTCAGATGATGCCGCACGGTAGCCGACAACAAGAACGGGCTACAGATCAGTCCGAAGCTAACCCTTGCGAATCGGAAAATTCGCAAGTTGGATCGGTCGAGAGTGGGATTCGCCGGGTTGCACACCCAGAGGATGCGCACTACGTCTCTGTCTTTTGAATCCACCAAAATTTGCAAAAATGCCTTTTCTATATCGCTAACGACTGCAATTTTTCGTTGTCTGAACCGAATTAGCAGCCCGGCGATATCCTCCACTCCGACTGGACCTCGGCACAAATTGTCGTTTAGACTTTTGCTTTGTTTAGACGCTCGACAGCTAGCGTCGTAAACGACACGTAATTTGGTTGTGGCACTGGTGGACTTGATTACACAGTGGTGCGGCACGTAATGCACCACTTTATCGGCCGCTGTTCGATCGTTATCTTTGACCTCTTCAATTATGCCTGACTGTAAATAGTCCTCAAACACGGCATTGTAACGTTGCAGCAGCTGGGGGTTGCTGTGCAGGCGTGCCAATAACGATCGCAGTCGATTAAGTGCCACCGAATAGTTGTCCGGAAGTTGTGGCTCTTTGAATCGAAAGGGAAACTGAACCTGGTAACGGCGTTCTTCCTGATTAAACGTGATTGTCTTATTGAAGTGCTCTTGCACACAATCGTCCTCAGGTTTTTGTTCTGGACTTTTGATTCCGATCGATTCAAGTTTCCACAACTTCTCTAGCTCAGACTCGACAGTAACAGGTCTACCTCTATCGATTACTGTGGCGACAGTTTGCGAGTTCATACACTCAGCAGGCGGCAACACTTCTATGTTTCCTGCCGGAATGTGACCAAAAACTGAACTAACCAGAAACAAGGAATCGGTTAGATGCACCAACGGACGCATGTGCACGGCTTCGAAAAAGTAATCTCCCCCTAACAGGACGTCAATAGGCGAAGTCGTTTCGCCGTTTGCCAGCGGCTCTGCTAAGTCGTACTGTTGTAACTGGGGGTACAAACTAGAGTCGAACATTTTGGTCTGAATAGGCTGCGTTATGAACTCGCAAAGGGTTGCCGTTACAACCATACGCGCGCCGTCTCTAGTCTGCAAGCCAAATTTTACCCTGTGCGAGTGACAGACCTTCGGTTTTTGCGCGAACCCAGCTATTCTAAACGTGTCTGCCTCAGCAGGTCTAAGTCCTAAGTCCTGACTAATCTGGGTGCGTAGAAAGGTTCTCTGACTGCCGGTATCTAGCAAAATACGCACGCTAACCTTTTGCTGCGTCTCTAAATTGACGGCAGGTGCCGACGCGGTCAGTAAAAGAACCTGTCTTTGATTGCCTGTCACTGACAACACAGGGGTATGCGCCAAACAAGAGGTATCGGCGGTTGTCGATGGACCGGCCGACTCTGCGAAATTATCGACCGCCGTAAACACTTTACTGTCTGGTCGCCTAGCGTCACTACCCTTTGGTCTGTTCTCCGTTGCCTTCGTGCCAAACCTTTTTGGACAAAGCGCTCGATTATGGCCCAAACTCTGACAGTGATAGCATTTCCTTTGTGGCACGTTACAGTTTTTGATCGTATGATTCGGGCGAAGACAACGGAAACAGAGCTTATTCGACTTTGCGTACTCACTTCTTTGCCGAACATCGGCCTGAACAGTACACAGGTCAGAATAATGATTGGCCTTGCAAAACGCACATTTTTGGCCCGTTTTAGCTACGAGCGCATGAGTAGTGGCTACAGCGGGTTGGGGTTTACTCAGAGGAGGACCCCTTTGCCAGGTACCCTTGGGACCGTCCGAGCTAGGCAGGTTTGCGTGTTGTTGTACGAATTTCGAGACCTGCATTTGTACCAGCAAAAATTCCCGTAGGCACTCTAAACGATCCGCAGCAGTGGCGGCTTTTAGTGAGAATTCTTTCAGTAACCGAATTGGTAATTTCTTGGTCAGGATTTGCGCCAAAAATCTGCCACCTGCCTCTACCTGGCCCAACTGCCTTAGCCCACGGACGTGTTTTTCGACATCTAGGTAGAACGTTTGCAGACCCTCAAAGGTATCTGGGAAAGGCTTCAGTTGCTCTAAGGCATTAAAGTGCGCCGAAATTAGGTGGTTTTCGTCTCCAAAGTGCCGTTTTACCAATTCTACGGCCTGGCCGTAGCCCGAGTCGGTGGCTGGAATCCCCAACACTACACCCGCTGCTGTGCCAGAAACCAGGGACTTTAAATAGGCGAATTTTTGGCTGTCTGACAAATTTCTGTTGGAATGAACCGACTGTTCGAAAGAGGCCCAAAAATCCTTCCACTTGAAAACGTCCCCGTCAAAGACTTTTATCTCCAGAGTCGGGAGCTTGACCGTTCGAAAGGGATAGGTACTATCTATGCGGACTCTACTTTCGCTGCTATCCTCTCCCACCCCCTTTTCGGCCACTACGGTTTTCAGCATGTGCAACTGGCTAGCATAATGCTTCATGCTCTGATCCTGGTTTTGCTTAGTTTCGGCCACTCTCTGTTCAAACTGTTGCACAGTCAGTTTAAGCCGCTTTTCCGCCTCTGCCGCCTGCGCACTCAACTGATTTCGCATTAGAGAGATTTGCTCGGCATGCCGTCTTTCGATATCTGCTTGCACCTTTTGGTGCTTGCGCTCAGACTCGCGCTGCATTTTTTCGTATCTTTCCTCTGCCTTCAAAAAGTTGTCTTGTAGCATTTTTATTAGCGTAACGACCGTCTGGTCGACGCCAGGCAGGGCACAGTTTTCAGCTGGAGTTTCTTGAGCATCTAGTTCGTTTTCGAAAACTGGAGTCTCTAAATACTGCTCAACAACTCCCAGCTTATTATAAGCCTCCCTCACGATAGTAGATGTAGTTTTGTCAAAAACTGCCAATTCTTTTTGCTCTTCCTCTGAATTGGCAATGAGGGGGTACAGTTCTTTACTCAGAGCACTCAGACAGTTGTCGGCTTCTATCGTTTTTGTCTTTAGACTCTCGAAACAGTCTTGCCACTCCTCCGGCGGCGCTTTTTCGCCAGCAACTTTGACGACTAAATTATCTAACTCAAGCGACAACTGAGTGACCTGCTCTGAGAGCGGCTGCCTTTTCTCGAGCAATTGCAACTTCTTTCTCTCATTCTCTCTGGTATTATAAGCCACAGGCGGCGGCGTGCGATCTGTCTTACTACTCCTACCGAGACTCATGGCGACTTGCAACTAAATCTAGCGGCTTAAACTCGTAACACTGCTCACCGATCAAGTGGATCGCTGGACTTCTCGGTGATCTCCTTGGTTCGCAGTTTCGACTGTTCCGGCATCGCTCTCGTTCTCTAGTGACCTCACGCAGCCTTGGCACCACGTGACGCAGAAAGCCGCAGAAAGTCGTAGAATGACGTAGAACTGCGCACCCACCGTACTGGCAGATTGGTGTTGTACCGAAAAATAGTATAGCAGACAAACAATGTTCGATTCGGTGTGCGTCACTAGACTTAGTGTTGTTAGGCTCTTTTTTTTTTAAAAAAAAAAGGCTTTTTTTTTAAAAAAAAAAAGCTTTTTTTTTGAAGGCCCATTTCGAAAATTTTTTATTTTATTCACAGTATGGAAATTTTGGGGGAAAATCGCTGAATTTAGCCTCAGATATACATTAGAAGTGCAGTTCTATCAATTTCTTGCCTATTTTAAGCATAAAAATAGGTTTTGAAGGGCAGCAGCCACTCTGTGAGCAATGCTGCAGGTAGAATAGCGACTCTCAGGCTGTAACACTATGTTTGAACCAAAGTATCAGCTTTTGCATTTAAAGTTGCTTCTGATGCATCCTTGCATCTCCTACAAGCTATATTTCATGCTTAGGAAAAAATTTTGAAAAAAAAAATTTCGAAATGAAAAATTTTCATAAAAAAAAGCTTTTTTTTTTGGCTTTCAAAAAAAAATTTTTTTTTTACAACTCTAACTAGACTTACGTAAAAGAGGCCTAAACGCCCGTCTCTCTCTCGATGCACACAGTCAAGACCGCAACTCTCCTTTTTCTCTTTATCTGCACACTGCTCACTCCAACAGCAAAACGGTTTTAAATCAACAAAATGTTATAAAGGACAAATGAACAAGTAGGTCTTGACGCGACCGAACTACGGTAAAAACAAAAGGCGCGAACCAGTATTATGCTCAAATGGGAATTTGAGACAATCTGCTCCGGCGTCGCCAGAAAATCTCTGTTGTATTTGTGGGCCGAGTGGGAGGTTGATACAACAGGATTCCAAACAAGGGTTTATTGGGAACGAGCGCCCAATAACAGTAACAACCAATAACAATGAAGAAGCAGGGATAGAGAGTGACTCACGGGGTATGAGCCACTGGGGGGAGAAAGTAGAGAGAGGGTAGCACACGAGAGTAAGCTCACGGAAATAAAAAAGCTGCGTAGTGCGTAGGGGGTTCCAGTCGAGCTAGAACTGGCCAAATAGGATTAAAAAAATTTTTGGCTCAAAAATTTCTTAATCTACTCTGAAAGTTACCCAAATGTCCCAATTTTTAAGTCCAAACAATTATTAGTACGAAAAAAATTGAGTTGAAAGCCCATAGTCCCCCCATAGTTAAGAGAGCCGATTTTTGAGGGCTTATAACTTTGGATTGGAGCGTCAAATTCATAAACCCTTTCGCTAGTTTAACATAACTCATGAATGTCTATTAGTGAACCAACGCAGAGCCTTCTACGCAAAAGTTCGATTTACAACTTCTTCAAACGGTGTTTGATTACCAAGGACTCGGCACTGTGAGGTGTTAATTTCATGTATTATCCGCGGAAGTTTCTCGGCCCACCCGATGGGATTACCATCGTTGGACTCAATCCAAGCCGAAAGTCTGCGTTCCAGAGTTTGGTTAGCACGTTCAATGCAGCCATTAGCAGTGGGCGTACGGGGGTTCGAGAAAATCTGGTGCAACTGAGGGAACTCGTTGGCAAGCATGCTCCGGAGAGCAGAGCCCACAAACTCTCCACCATTGTCGTTTTGCTGAATTCTCGGTGCGCCAAACTGATAGTAGACTTGACGAATACAAACAGCAACGACTTTGGCTTCTTTCGTTTCAAGAGGAAATGCCCATACGTACTTGGAGAAATGGTCTTTCATCTGTAGAATCCAGTTGTACGAACCGTCAGCATTAGCGCGCATATCGATCAAATCAACTTGCACTCGGTGCATCACTCCTTGACTACTGATAGCACGACCAGTGACGGGTTTGGGCAGCTGTTTCCGCTTCACACAGTTCGCACAAATCTTCAAACAGTCGCCCACCAGTGCTTTCGGAACGTAGTGATAGATGTCCTTCAGCTTCCCGTAAGTTACATCGCGTCCAGCATGGTTGGAATTTTCATGAATTGTGCAGATAGCAGCAGGAAATCTGGTCTGACTGAGAATTTCCTTTCCAGATTTTCGAGAGAAAAGAACGTCGACCTTAACAAAATATAATTTTAGGCTTATGGCGACCTAATTATTTAAAAAATATAAAGCTATAACTTAACTATAATTTGAAGGTAAATGTGTATACACATACACATACACAAACGGAAAATCCAATACCAAACAACAGTAATACCGAATAAATACCGGTATACCGGTATTTTTGCGAATACCTACCCATACCGAACCGACTACAGGGTATGCCGAAAAATGCCTACCCATACCGAACCGATTCTTGAAAATCCCATACCCAAACAACAGTACTCCATACCAGGGTTGTATATTTTTCCGAAAAAAACCTCGGCCTGTTTTTTTCCAGTTTTTTTCCGGTTTTTTTCCTAAATCGCGGAAAAAAACTCCAGCCCAAGTTCTGAGTATCCTAGGCTGGTTTTATGATTCCTAACGCTTTCAAGCGCCTTCCTCAGTCTTGTTAGACCAGAAATACACGTGTTACATTGATATAAATCATGAAACAGGCATGAAACAGTGCCTGACAGGTTCCATAAATAACGCTATATGCAAATTTTCTTACAGCAGTTTGCATTTTTGTTTTTTCATGCCAAATTTGGTCTTTTTTGTTGTTTTTCTAACAGTTTTGAGTCAGTATGGCGTATTATACATAGCAAAAGTCCATTTTTTAAACGAAAAATGACGTAAATTAGCTATTTTTAGCTTGAGTTTTTTTCCGCGATTTATGTTTTTTTCCGACCCTTAGGAAAAAAACCGGTTTTTTTCCGGAAAAAAACAGTTTTTTTCCGGTGTTTTTTTCCCACCTCACATCCCTGCATACCTATGGCCAAAGCGCCTATCTTTAACACTATAACTAAACTGAATGTTACTAAACTCATAACTGGGTAACTCGATTTTTTACTTAGTAATTCCTTGAAATTGAGTTTAGTTTGAGTAGAGTTTAGTTAAGCGAAATCTGAGTTAGTTAGTAAAAGTTAGTAGCTAACTAACTAACTAATGTTTTTACTTAGTAAATAACTAACTAAATTCAGCCGGCACAACACAGTTTCTCAAGCAGAGACAATTTAAACTAAAAATCAATCATCTCTAAGCCAGTTTGTCAGTACTGTAGTAACTTGCATTTTGCAGTCTGGCACTTAACGCCGTTTACGGTACTGGCACGGTATCTGTCTCAAGCGGGTAGCGGTGTGAAGGCTCTGATTTTCATACCAAACTGATTACTCTACCTTGTATGTGCACCTATAAATTTGTCACGTTTATGAATTGGCTAAATAATAAATAAAGACGATACTCATCAATGCAAGGTTGCTGCTACCAATATAATTGCTTCAACCGTTGCTAACTGCCCGTTTACGAACGCTCAACTATACATTACATTTGAGCCACCTTATACATTGTATGTACGTACTACGTAGGTATATTCGCTGCATTGGTCCCATATTACCGCATGATAGCGTCTTCATGCTGCTTATACTACTACTGCATTCTTTCCTCTTGTTTAACAGCGCAGGTACATACTTTTTATAGATCCGATCTTATTCACAAAATGTCAGTACGAAACTTTGTACCCAGTTTTTTTGTTAAAAAACCGATGGGCGCTTTTTTAGCTTTGGTACTTTTCACGGAGTCAATTCTAATCTAAATAAGCGTCCGTTGGCGGTTACTCGGATTCTCTATCCCCCTCCACTCCGGGTTTCCTGGGTCAATTATTGTAATTTCGCACACTAAATTCCTAAAAATTTCCTGCAAAACAGCATGCATTTCACCCCACCAGCCTAGCTCGAACCGCACTGCCCCCGCCCCTTTAGCGGGTGACCTGTATGACCTGTTACAAATTCGATTGCCTATATACGTATGTAAATATTTTCTTCAGAATGCGGCATAAAAGATGACTGCTCAAAGTTAGAAGGCGGAGTCTACAAGAACCGAAGGTGTCAAGTGTTACACGGTGCGGCCAGTGAACCCTTGGAAGCTGGCAAATGTGCACAACTGAGGAACGGCCAAATTTTACCTCAAATACCAAGTCGTACAGTTCTGAACAACACTAACGTTACTGACAAGGTAAAAGTCACAACAATCCAACTATCCATACATACATAGCATCCAATTGTATATAAGGTCATCCGCCGAAGGGGGAGGGGGGTTGGGCACTATAAAAACTCTGGAAAATCGCATTTTTTCGGCTAAAAATCGTCAAATATAGCTAAAAAGTGATGTTTTACAAGCGATGTTGGCAATTATTGTGTCTGAAATTGTAGAAAATCGCAAAAAGTCTGCTCAAAAATTAGTTGCCAGAAATCGGAGAGGTCTGAAAAAGCGTCTCGGGGAAGGGGGTCCCATCCGGGGGTCTGGCCTAAGTCGGGTGGGAGGGCAGACCCCCTGTGACAAGTACTATGTATGTATAGAACGAATGTTCCGTTTGTGTAGCTTACACACATGACTCATGCACTGTCGCCGCCACTTCAAATTGGGGAAGTTCTGATCATCAAAGCTACTCTACCGGATTCCTTGTAAGTTAAATGCCAACACCAACACTCAGACAAGTACAGGTTCAGGCCGGGCCGACTGAGAGGTGGCACCGGTACCATATATGGTACCGGCACCCATGGCCATGGGTAGAGGTACCATATATGGTGCTACTAGACTAGGTGTCGGTACCATAAACGGCGTTAAGTGCTTTACTGATTTAAGCGGATTTGTGCTAAAGGACAACAAATAGGCCCTGAACCTTTGCTGTCAAGTGGGGTCAAAAAAGTGGGCAGAGAGTGGACCAAAATTTTGAAAAGCCTAACGCCTGGAAATGTAGTGAAGTGAGGCCATTTAAGCGAATTTGTGCTGTACAAATTAATGTCCGAGCCACTTTGTTAGTAATTTTCTAGCTACAGGGTGTCCCAAAAAAAATGACAACATTTCTTTTTGCTGCCATTTTCGCAATTTTTGACCAAATTGTCTGAAATTTGAAACATAAGTGCCAAAAAAGTGGGAATTTTATGTGTTAAAATTTGGTGCATCAGGATTGACCCAGTCCTGAGAAATTCAACAATATATAAAATTGAGAAATTTCAATTAAATGTAGAAACAGCATAAAAAATGAAAACTTTTCTTTTTGCTGTATCTTCTTTAATTTTGGTCGGAATTGGATGAAATTTTGAATATATACGCAGAATAATGGGTTGATTTGTAGATCAAAAGTTGGCGCATGAACCCAGCCTAGCTCTTGACATAAAAAAATCCCGATCACAATACAACGACAACATTGATTTTCGCGCCCCTTAGCTGTAATGAAGCTCCTGTAAACGTAATTCAGTCTGTCACCCCAAACACGCTAAGAAATGTTTATGATGCTTATGGGAAACGGTTACAGCAGTGTATTAACTCAAACGGAGGTCATCTGGATGGTGTTCTTATTCCTTAGTTCTCAGAGTTTGCACGTTCTTCATTTTGCTGCAGTAAAAACGCTGATTTTCTTTAGTTTCAAAGTACTAGCGATATAGACTGATTAATGCTAGAAGTTTTGACCTACAAAATATCTGCGCATATATTCAAAATTTCATCCTATTCCGACAAAAATTAAAGAAGATACAGCAAAAAGAAAAGTTTCCGTTTTTGATGCTGTTTCTACTTTTAATTGAAATTTCTCAATTATATATATTGTTTAATTTCTCAGGATTGCGTCGCTCCTGATGCACCAAATTTTAACACATAAAATTCCCACTTTTTTGGCGCTTACGTTTCAAATTTCAGACAATTTGGTCAAAATTTGCGAAAATGGCAGCAAAAAGAAATGTTGTCATTTTTTTTGGGACACCCTGTAGCATTGTAGCCCCCAGCTTCCCTAGTACATGTGTGAATTTAGGGATTTCGGCTATGCATCTATACAACTGGACGACTTACGCGGTCAAGCCCATAGCCCCAACATAAACATCGAAGTGTTGTTCGGCTTTCGGTTCCCGCCTAAATCGAGGGTGCCGCGGCAGCGGCAACCGGTCGAGGTTGCCGCGCCAGCGGTCTCCCTATTATGCGCGTTTTCGGTTTTACTGTTGCATTTTTACGTCATATTGCGTAATCGTAATGGTTATACAAAGTACGGTATACGGTAATGGTATTGATTCAGGCAAGGCGGGAATTTGATTTGTTGTCATTTGGTTTAGTTGTCTGTGGGCGGTTTACACGAATATAGCAATGCTAGCCGGTATACTTTTTTACTAGAAATAATAAGAAACAATAATAATGATAATACTAATAATCGTTATATCATCACTGTCGTCTCTGTTAGTATAGTGTTGTTGGTCCGGGAGTTTGTGTTGTATTGCGGTCGGACGGCTTTGGTTGTGGTGGTTTCTGTCGAAAATCGCTTGTAAATGGTGAGTCGGTAATCGGGTTGAGGAGACGGATAAGTATGATGGAGTCGGTTGCGCCTGTAAACGCAGTGTAGTGACTGATACAAGTATCAAGTTCAGAGAATACGTAATAAGTTGACGAAATTAGTAAAACAAGGACATATAAAGCTACGTTAATATTACAGTGATCGAGTAGTTTTTTATGTGAATGGCTAAATATAGTTCGCAATAGTTTGTACGTAGAAGGGAGATATTACACCGATGGGATAGTGCAGACATGGCTCTTGATGTTTGGGCTTTGAATGCTTCAGTAGCAAAGACAATCCGAGTATCCATAAGCGTTTCTTCTGAACAGTTATTGCTAAAAAAGGTAAAACAAGTACAGTTAGAGTCCTACAAGTGGCGACCAATCAATCGTGACCAATTGATAGGTAATCTTTGACACAGATTTGTCTGACATTTTGTTTGAGTACGGCAGTTCCAGAGATGAGACAATTTGTTTTAAGGATGATGATGAGACACTGGCAGTAGGAGATTGTGGCGTTGTGTGTTGTTTGGACGGCTTTGGCTGTAGAAGATTTGGCTGTGGAGACGTAGGAGGATCGGATTTGTGCGATTGGAGTCTGATATGGTGGCGTTGTATCTAAATGAAAGAAATGAAAATAAAATGAATGACATATGAAAAATCAACAACTGTAGATTGTCATCAACCTTATCACTACACAACTGGTGCTAACAATAGCGGCGGCTAGGTAGGCAGGGGCCGCTGTATAGTGAGCGTCCAATCAATGGATAGGTAGGTACCCGACTTTGAGTAGGCAAGCCGCCGCGGCTTAATGTTTAGCAAACGAGTGCATCGAACTTTTGTTTAGTCAAACTCTAGTACTGACCGGCGGATGGTTTCTCTAATCAAAAGTTGGGTGCACTCGTCTTTTTATGAGCACTGACGGGTGGCCGGGTTGCGTAATCAAAAGTTGTCTGACTGAACTGCTTTCTTCTAAAGACTGAGCGGCGGCGGTTCGTCTAATCAAAGTGAGGGTGCTCTGTTTTCTTGTAAACACTGACCGGTGGGGCGGACCTTGCCGGGCGTTGGGGCAGTTTGGTTGGGCGGACCTTGCCTTTCCGGTAACAGGCAGATTGAGTGAATGAGGTGATATCACGGCCATGGCCAAATTGGCAGGCGCCTGCCCGAAAGCGGTGACCTATAACAAGTTACATTATCAGACACCATCTAGTAACAAATAACTGAGTTACAGCCATACATGGGCCGGAAAAATGGGTTGGGGGTAGTCAAAATCCGAAAATTTGGGGGTGGGCCTGCCGGTTTGGGGGATCGCGGCGAGTTTGGTGGGTGGGGGCAGGAACAAAGTCGGCTTCAGGTGGGTGGGTGGGGTCGTTTGGGGGGTCGAGCCCAACTTGGGGGTGGGCAAACCTCCCGGACCCTCCCCCCGCGGCCCATGTATGGTTACAGGTGGTAGCTTTTGAAATTAGTCGTCGTATTGGCCGAACAGGTCGTCGTTTTGGCGATATTTGAGATACATGGCGTTGAATTTGCGGAAAATGGTTTCGGCTTGGTTGAACATGCCTTGCACAAATCTGTCAGCTTTCTAGTCTAAGCCAACAAACTTGAACGGTTCAACCTCCTCTTCTCTCTTTCCAGCTGGACGATCTTGGCCAAAAGCACCTGTCGGTCTGCTGCGTGTGAGGGCTGTGTGATTTGTGGCTTTGCAAGAAGGTCTGGCAAAACATAGTGCTTTACACAGAGACAGTCGGGCCGGCTAGGTAGGCAGGGGCCGCTGGATAGTGAGCGTCCAATTGATGGATGGGCACCCAACTTTTGAGTATGCTACGCAGACGCCGCTCAATGTTTATAACAAACGAGTGCATCAAACTTTTGTTTAGGCCAACTGAAGCACTGACTGGCTGGCGGATGGTTTCTCTAATCAAAAGTTGAGTGCACTTCTCTTTTTCTAAGCACTGAGGGTGGCTACTTTGCCTAATGATGAAACATTGCCTGAACAGGTTTCTTGTAAAAACTGATGGGTAAAGACAGACAAAAGCGCCAGTGAATTCGATGATGGAGAAGACGGACGGCACGTCAAATTCCATACCATCTTACTAAAGGGCAGCGCACGCAGCAGCCAATACAAAAGTGTGAAAGCAGGGCGGCAGAGGCCTGCATTCATTGCAGGAAGCTTTGCCGCAAATGATTTACAACCGGTTTCGGTCAGCTGGCTCACCCTTGCCCTACTAGGCTGCTCAAGCAGCGGGACAACGAGTCTAAACTTGTCGCCATTCAATTAAGAACGTGCAGCGCACCCACGAAAACAGAGAACACGCAGAATTTCAGCGATACATAAGACAAAAAATGAATCGAGAAAAAGTGAGAAAAAAGTTTAGTTAGTCTTTTGTTGCTCGTCGCTAGTATAGCGTTCGAAAGCATGCTGATTTTGTCTATAATGATCACTTGGAGTTGGGTGTATGAAGCTCTATAGCATTCCGGAGGTTTGGACACTGGTAACATTCACAATTAGTGAATGATCTGCTATCCCGGCTACTGTTGATTGGGTATACCGAACCCATACCGAAAAATAGGTATTTTTGGGAATACCTACCCAATAAATACCTGCCCATTCCAGGTATTTTAATAAATACCCATACCGGGTATACCGATTATTTTGGGAATACCCAGGTATTTAGGAATCGGTATTTTTTGTCCTGCTTAGTGTAATTTTTAACGAAAATTCCCTATGATTGCAATGTTTTTTTTGTAATTTTGCGTTTTTTGAGCTTGCAGAAACACATTATATTACGATTTCCATACAAAACATCGAATTAAAAGGATTTTTAGTCGTCTGCCCTAAGTCCCTATCCCAAACTTGCTTTGTCATTAGAAAGCGTTGGTCTAGTTTTGGCTTAACTTCACACTGCTCCTTCATATCAAGTCTCCATGTACTTGCTGTACAGTACATTCACAATCAACAAAATAGTCCGCCTTTTTATCACTGCTCATTAGATCTCCATACTGTACAGAAGCAGGCCTTAAAACTACAGTACAATGGAAGCATTTCTCTTAGCCAAAATTATCTATAGAAACGATTCTCACCCCAGTGAAACTAAAAAAATTCAAAAAATTTCTAAAACACTGTAACTCCCGTTGCTTTAATGAATTTTCCAACCTCTGACCTTGGAAATGATTAAATCCATTGCCGTGTAAGTGGGAAATTCAGTGTTTTGACTTTGTAAAACATTTTCAGCAAATACCGAATAAATACCGGTATACCGGTATTTTTGCGAATACCTACCCATACCGAACCGATTCCTGGGTATGCCGAAAAATACCTACCCATACCGAACCGATTCCTGAAAATCCCATACCCAAACAACAGTAATCCCGGCCAGTGTGGTGCATTTTGAAAATTTGAAACTAGGTAAAGTAATACTAGGTAAACTTGTCACCTAAACAACTAGGTAAAGTAATACTAGGTAAAGTTCTCAGCTAAGAAACTAGGTAAAGTAATACTAGGTAAAGCTCAGAAAAACTAGGTAATACAAGGTAAGCCTAAAACGCTCGAAATGAAGTCAAAATATTATTTTTGGTTCAATAGAACAATGATGAAGTTAGTGGAGTAAAAATTTACGAAATTTGACACATTTCAAGTAAATATTTGTATTTTATTGATCAAATAAGTCAGAAATTCATTCTCTGGGCCACTGTAATTGTGGGAAAGCCGGAAATTTGAAGGTTTGCTGACCGGAAAAGCAACGTAAAACTGAAAATATCAAACTAGGTAAGCTTGTTCTACCTAGAAGTACCTAGTTATATGGATTTAAAACTAGGTAAAGTAAAACTAGGTAAAATAGAGTAACCAGCAACTAGGTAAAGTAAATCTAGGTACTTTTCCCGCATATTAACTAGGTAATACTAGGTATACCTAGTTACCTAGTTACCTAGATAAAAAGTGCACCACACTGATCCCGGCCATGGTCAAATTGCCAGCCGGCTGCCGGAAAGCGGCGAAGTGTAACAAGTTACATAATCGCACAACATCTAGTAACAAGTAAAGTAGATTTTAAACCATCAAATTGGTTTCACTTTCGTAACTCGCGCCATAGAAAATCAGCCACCGCTGGGACTGCGACCAAGTTATGAACACTAATTTTCGCAATTTGACCCACACGGCTGTTTTGAACCCGCATTTCTCCGATTCTTCATGAAATTAAGTGCGGTTTTTTGCGTAAATAATCGCATCCGGTCATGCTATTGCCGTTTTAGCATCAATTTTTGCTTGTAGCGCGAGTTATTCAAATCTGTTGCCCATATTTTGAAATGGTACCAAGTGCGCCATACAAAAGTTCTTCGCAGACGGACGTTTTTAGATCGCATTTTTCTAATTTTTGATTGAATCAAGTGCGGTTTTTTGCGTAAATTATCGCATCCGATCATGTTATCGGCGGTTTTAGCATAATTTTTTTGCTGTAGTGTGAATTTTTGAAAACCATTGGCCATACCTACTAAAAGCTGTAAATCCCATTGCTTTTGATAGATTTTCTAGCCTCTAACCTTTGAAATGACTTAATCCATGGCCTTGTAAACGGCAAATTCAGTGTTTTGACTTTGTAAAGCATTTTCAACAAGTACTGAATAAATACCGGTATACCTGTATTTTAGCGGATACCTACCCATACCGAACCGATTCCTGGGTATGCCGAAAAATACCTACCCATACCGAACCGATTCCTGAAAATCCCATACCCAAACAACAGTAATCCCGGCCATGGTCAAATTGCCAGCCGGCTGCCGGAAAGCGGCGAAGTGTAACAAGTTACATAATCGCACAACATCTAGTAACAAGTAACTGAGTGAGTTACAAGTAGCACCCCGATTCTACATCTTTAACAAAGATGATCGAATCTGTTATCAGACAAACTCCTTTTGACTTCCGTATTATTGTTTTGCACATAAAACACCAGCACATCCACAACTAATGACTGCATCCTACCTCAGATTACATGTTCTCCTCATATCCCATATTTTATCGATTATCGGCAGATTTCCCCCGCAACCGCACCTAGAAAAGTTGCTATAAAACTCATGCCCACAGACGCACATTACCGCGCGACTGGGAATATTTGTACAACTGCCCTAGCTACTGAATAACCACAGTTAAAAAGATTGGGGTCCAACCCCCAGTACTTTAACTCGCTATAAACGACAATTTTCACTATGGCAAAAATAGGAAAAAAACCAAGTTTTCTAGCTCATCTTAAAGATCTTAAAGATTTTAAATTTTCTGCACACTGTCAAAGAATTGCTCGCAATGGCTTTCAATCAATAAATTTGATTTTCAAGGTTTTTCACACTAGAAGCACTCCTTTCCTTTTTCAAATGTATAATACTTTTGTTTTGTCTAAGCTAGAGTACGCGTCTGAGGTCTGGAATCCATATTTTCTGGGTGATATTGATTTGGTTGAGAGGGTCCAGAAATTGTTTACCCGGCGCCTGCCAGGGATGTCAGGCTACACATATCCCAAGCGTCTAGCTCTCCTGAAAATGAAATCATTAGAGGAACGTCGAATTGTGCGAGACTTAATTATGGTCTTTAAGATGGTCAGTGGCATGGTGGATTTGTCGATGGAAGACTTTTTTACCTGGGCACCAACCAGGGGCACTAGGGGGCATAACTAAGATATACGTTATGCATACTCGTCTAGAACTGCGCAAAAACTTCTTCGCGAGTCGAGTTGTTCCAATTTGGAACAACTTACCTAGAGACGTTGTAAATGCTTCATCACTCCAAAACTTTCGTACTAAATTGGCCGCAGTTGATCTATCAAGTTTTTTGAGGGGGAGGGCCCTTGAGCCGTCGATCGGCCCAGCCCTCCTGTCATCTAGCGGCATGCTACAGTATGCTGGTTATTCTAACAGTTCATTCTTTGTTTTTTTCTGCCAAATAAATCTATCTATCTAAGATAGCTGCGAATTTTACTGTGCCGGTAGGTCTACCTTAGTCCAGATCCCCTCACTAAACCAATCGTAGGATTCTAATCCGTGGACGCATCGCATATGCATGCGAAAGAACGAGTCGCTAGATATAACAACTAGCTATCCATTAAGCATAAATATAACAAACTTTGTCCAAACCCCAGCACTTTAGCCCGCCAAAACCAAAAATTAGCGAAGAAAGATCTACACTAAAAACACTAATCTGCGCATTTGGTAGTCATGCCAACTTTTGAAACATTCGGAGAATGGAAAATTCGAAAATATGTAAAATAAGGAAATGCTCACTACGAACTTGGCAATTTGGAAAACATGCACAATAAGAAAAACCAACCACCAACGCCCTGCACCCTACTCACTACTTTATCTTTACACAATTTACACATTACGCACAAAATCATTTAACTTAACTATTTGTTTCCCAACTACAGCCGTTGAACTAGACAAATTCAAAGCTGTTCTATTGACATACGAAAACGACCCTGGGCCCATATAAAGGCAAGGAAATCATAAGAAAAGTAGCGGGTCGTAGACCCGCATAAAAACGGTCGAGGTTGGTACAACACCCCACATACCTGTTATCGACCAATAAAGGCAAGGAAATCACCCCCTCCCTCCCCTGAACAAATCCCTATTAAAGCAACCAATTTCCAAAAAAACAAAACACAAAATAACAAAAAAATCAATAACACCATCAACATATAAAATCGATTTCCAAAAACAACAAGAAATACAAAGATAACATCTGCAAAATAAAACATCACAAAAAATGAAAACACAATGCTCATCAGGAAACCTCGACGGCCTTTATGCCGTTCCACCTCTAAATAAATACTACAAAAAAGGCCGTCGAGGTTTCCTGATGAGCATTGTGTTTTCATTTTTTGTGATGTTTTATTTTGCAGATGTTATCTTTGTATTTCTTGTTGTTTTTGGAAATCGATTTTATATGTGGATGGTGTTATTGATTTTTTTGTTATTTTGTGTTTTGTTTTTTTGGAAATTGGTTGCTTTAATAGGGATTTGTTCAGGGGAGGGAGGGGGTGATTTCCTTGCCTTTATTGGTCGATAACAGGTATGTGGGGTGTTGTACCAACCTCGACCGTTTTTATGCGGGTCTACGACCCGCTACTTTTCTTATGTTGTACTATGCACACTTGTCTCTGGATATAAAAGACGGTGTTTTGGGCATAGAATTAATCAACAAAACCGACAGTTTGCCTGTGACTCCTTTGACCAGTTTCTAGCACACAGACTGGGGAATACAAATCCAAAATTCTGTGATGGCTGTCTCCAGATCGGACAGATCTAGGGGTGCTTTACTGATAACGTTTCTCTAGACATGTCTCCACAAATTTTCGATTGGATTCAGGTCAGGTGACTGAGCAGGCCGGTCCAAAACTGCGACTTTGTACTTAGCGAACCACTGTTTAACTGATCTCGCCGTGTGTTCAGGGGCATTATCCCGTTGAAACAGCCAATTCAGCCCGAGGTTCTGTTCTACATATGACAGCATGATGTCTACCAACATGTTGGTGTAGACGGTTTTATCCATGATCCTATGGATACAATAAATGGGCCCTAGGCCTTTCAATGGGAAAGAAGTCCACATCATGATGCTACCGCCTCCCTACTTTACAATGCTCTGCACAGTCTGGTCGGAAATCTTCGCCCACAAACGGCTTGACATATAGCCGGCGATCGCTTCCGCACCGATTCCACTTCTTTTCGTCCCTCCAGAAAACCTTGGAACCGATCTACAATGGTCCAGTGTAGGTGGGCCTTTGTCCACTGGAACCGTTTTTGCGGTCAAAAAAGTTGATAGGTGTTTTTTCCTTGCGATGCAACAACTCAGCCCTTTTTGCAGTAGAATTCGGTGCGGGGTTCATACAGAGATGCTTTGACCACACGCAGCCTCGATTTGCTCTGTTACCTTAAGAGCAGTCTTACACCGATCAACTAGGCATATTGTCACAAGGACCCATTCCTGCCATGTTGTATGCGATTTCGGTAGACTGGTTCGTTTCCGATTGACGTTTGAACCGGTTTCAGAGAAGACAACTAAGGCAGAACGAACACCTATTTCCGGAACACCCGACTTGTCAGGCTATCTGAGATTAGAGAGACCACTCTGTCTGAGCTCAAGCACAGGAGCCCTCTTTGGTTGAATAAGTTGGTTGGACTGAGCCATCCTCCAAACTGCCGCTAAATTGCAATAAAAAGAAGACTAAATAGCAGCTACACATATTAACGGCCGCTAGGTTCCCTACAAAATATCTGGAAAGCAAAAAATCAAGATAATCATAGGTGCGTCCAAACTTTTGTCCACCCATTTTGCTGGGGTCTTTGGAAAATGGATTCATACTACAGCAACGTGAGGGGGACCGAACACCATATGGTTACAGGTTATGCTATGCTACTATGCACAAACTTAGCACGCAACTTCAACCACAAACTGCAAACAGAACAGGTGTTATTGACAGAAAACTGAAAATTTTAGGGGTGCGTCCAAACTTTTGGATGCCACTGTATATATACACCAGTATACCGGTATTTATTCGGCATTTGCTGAACATGTTTTACAAAGTCAAAACGTTGAATGTCCCATTTACAAGGCCATGGAATTAGTTGTTTCCAAGGTCCGAGTCTAGAAAATTTATCAAAAACAAAGGAATTTACAGTTTTCAGGAATTTTTTGAAATTATTTTTTAGAGTTTTGCTGGTGTGAAACTCGTTTCTATAAATAATTTTGGCTAACAGAAATGCTTCCTTCCATTGTACTACTGTAGTTTTAAGGCCTGCTAGTGTACAGTATGGAGATCTAGCGAGCAGTGACAAAATGCGGGCTATTCTGTTGCTTGTGAATGTGCTGTACATCAAGTACATAGAGACTTGATTATTAGGAAGCAGTGTGAAGTTAAGCCAAAGCTAGACCACTCTTTCTAATGACAAAACAAGTTTTGAACAGCAGTGAGTAGGGTCAGAGGACTAAAAATCGCTCAAATTCGATATTTTGAGAGGATATCGTAATATCATGTGTTTCTGCACACCCCAAGAATACAAAATTACAAAAACATTGTCATCATAGGGAATTTTTAGTAAAAATTGTACTCAGCTAGACAAAAATACCGATTCCCAAATACCTGGGTATTCCTAAAATAATCAGTATACCCGCTATGGGTATTTATTAAAATATCTGGAATCGGTGTAACCCGGTCCGGCCTGTACATACTGTACAGTCTCTAGGAACTGTGTACTGTATTTCAGTCTGATCATCAACATCAATGGCCCTGGAAATATCATGTTGCTTCACATGAAAAATTCCCTTATTAGCACAACTACGTCAACGCTTCAAGATTATGATGGTACCACCTATTCCGATAGTCAACCGTATGATAATCAACTTGGCCTTGGACAAGATTTCACCTTGGAAATTGTCGCTGTGGACAGTACACATTTGGATGTAACGAACAGTACTGTACAGTAGTACTGTATAGCACACACTACAATACAGAACTGTACAGTATGCAGTACAGTACAGTACAGTACACAATGCAATTCACAGTGCCGTACAGTACACCATGAAGCACAGTACACAATACAGTACAGTACACAGTGCAGTGCAGTACAGTACACCATGAAATACAGTACAGTACCCAATACAATTGATAATTCAGTACAGTGCAGTGCAATACACAATACAATACATAGTGCAGTACAGTGCACATAGAACGCAGTATGGTGCAGTGCAGCACAGTACAACAGCACACTGCACAGCAATACAGTACAGCTCTCCATTAAACCATTCTAGATCTACTTTGATGGCAGCCTGTTCAAGACTTTCACCATCCGTCTGACACAGTACCAGCCAGTGTCCTACTTAGTGCATGGAGGAGCCACTCTGAAACAGCAGCCAGTTCTACAGTCAGCCGTGCCCAGTCAGGTGAGCTTTCCAACACTGATACTGTAAGTTTGTGACTGACTTTATTAGTCCTGCCTCTGGCTCCCGTTGGCGAAACAAGACAGTGACTGGTACTGGAAGAGTTTGGATGGTCAAATTCTGTCATGGCCTGCTCTCAACCTCACCTGGGACTCGAGCATCTCTCAAAATCACACTGTGCCGCAAACCTGCGCTTTGCTATGACGTGCACACTGAGAAGCTGTTTGCGGTGGCCTGCTCTGCTAACCTGCCCTTCATCTGCTCATACGGTACTCTCGCCCAAGACAAACAGCTGTGTCCTGACTGTCTCCTTTAGATGACCCATTCAAGAAACAAAGCTTCGTTAATGTGGCTACTGGACAGAAGGCTCCAGACAGTGCTGTGTTGACCACCATTACTCACACCTTCAATCAGATTGAGTGCGCCAAGATTTGCGTCAAGATTGCCCAGTGCAAAGGCTACAGCTTCGGTCCACCGCGCCGTGGCACGTGTCTCATTCATCGGTTGTCCTCTGCCGAAATGATGCTGGAAAATCACGCTGACTTTGCGCTGTTCGAAAAAGTAGATTGAACTGACAGTATTTTGTACTGATACAGTAAAACTCCTAATAAATGCGCACGCTCCAATAGTAACGCCCTTCTAATAATAGCGCTCCCACGCGCACTACTATCAACGCTTTGTTCGTGTTTCCAATGTAGAAGACTGTCCCTTTGAGACAATTTTCTTTGATTAAGCTTGCAAACATTAGTCAGACTAAAACTCATACAAAGATTGCTTGTGTTTAAGACAAAAATAGCCTGTATTTTCAGAAAAAATGAGGATACTTGAGATGGCCAATATAGCATTGAAATAATAAACGCGCCGCTCCAATACTAGCGCCCCGAAAGCAATCACGAAAAAAATAATACCGCAGCGCTTTTGTTAGAAGTTTTACGGTGTCAACATTTATGATATCAATTGGTTAGCGGGCAATATACGCGCAACCGCGCTCCTTTAAGTAGATATTACAATATCACATATTATTAGTATATTAGTACTGCATTGTCTTTTACTGCAGCTTTGCAGAACTGTATTGTACTTTAGGAGTTTTGCAGTGTTGTGTTTTATAGAAATACGACACAACGTGATGGGACCGAATTACTATTTTAGGCCCATTTCGTAACGCCCTTTCTTGAACAGTACCTTTGCTGAGCATGTATAATTCTTCTTTAAGTACTGCAGTTTTGTACTACTATCTGTGTTTTTCTCGAGTACTGTAGTACTGAATTGTGTTTTACTAAAAAGTTGGCAATTTGTACTCATAAATTAGGAACTGCATGCTTTGTTGCTTTAGTGTTGCATCATTGCATTTTACTGTTAGCCAATTTTTGTCTGCTTCGGTTTGTTCATGACTCTGTGCTTCAAACGCACATTGCTATTGATCTAATAAAGCAGTGTCTAAAATTAGACTAAAATTTCTGAGAGAATTCAGATTTATAAGTTCAGGGTAATACTAACGATATTGCTCATTTTTTCATAAATCAAAGTCATAAATATGCCGAAACACTGAGAGCCAACGTAGAAGCATGAGCCCCGATGATCTAGAGAGACCGTGCGGACACCCCTCAAAGGTAGTATGCACAGGGAAAACGTCTTTTGAGATACGGTTACTGCGATCTGCTAATGTACAGTTAGAGATCGCATTAACCGTGCCTTGTCATCGCATTAACCGTGCCTTGTAACCGGATTAACCATAGCTTGTCATCGTATTTAACTATCGTAAGACGGTCTGTCTACAAAGATCTCATTAGCACATCGTTAATATGTTAAATGCGCTAAATACGAATCAACCAAAGCCATTCCAGAACGCAGTGCTGACTGTTGTAGCACGGTTAACGTGATCTGCTAATGCGATTGTTGCAGATGATCTGTAAATGTACATTAGCAGATCTCATTTAACGCATCATCAGTCAGAGGCGCCGCGCCGCATTATCACATCGTTACTACACTAAATGCGATCTTGTTATGCGATCTGTAACTGTACGTTAACAGATCGCAGTAACCGTATCTCAAAAGACGTTTTCCCTGTGATGGTTGCTGGGCCAAAAATAGGGAAAATTAGCACCAACTTTAAAGCGTGATTTTAGCTTATTCTTGCTTGTAGAATGAAAGTACCAACAGATTCGCACCCGATGCACTCGTTTTAGCTAGCTTGCTACCAATTCCAAAATGGTTCCTGTCGGATGCGCCCCTAAGTCTCAACAGCACAACACTTGGAGAATTGGAAACATTTGGTTCACGATACTACCTGAAACCAATTCAACTGAAGCCAGTGTGTCCGTTTCAGCATCTAGATCTAGAGCTCTTCTGTCCTCAACATCAACTGTCTCACATTCAGATGGCAGATGAAATTGGATATCTAGAGGAGCATGTTGAACCCATTGAGAGCGTTCCATCAGAAGTGCAAAAGGAGCACAAGCCTATTTGTGTTTCGAGGCTCCAACAAAGTGCAGTAGTTGGTGGGTGCTGTTGAACCCAGTAATGCAGGTGCATCGTCAGTGCTGGGCACTGTGACTGTGCACAGTTCTGACCCTGAACATGAAGCATCATTTCACGAGATGTCTATTCAGCTTGATGTTTCCGTGACCCGCTCTCGTCTGGATGGTCAACAATGCTTTTTAAAGATAGGCATGTGCGCCACGAAACACAATGAAAAGCAGCAGCAAATTATAATTAAATTATATTTCAAATAAATTTAGTTAGCAACAGTACCGCCCAGACCTTCCAGTATGAACGCGAACCGAATGCCGCATCTGAAAATTGTGCTTATATGACGATAATTTCTTTTTGTTCTGCTGAGTGTTGTGATGTACATTGTTTGTTTGTTTGTTTGTTTATGAGTTCCACTGTCCTTTCGGACAGCTCAGGACACCCCTCGCTCTTTTCAGAGCCCTTCAATGGGGTAGCCCATTGCGTTAAGGTTCTGAAAAACAGCAACAGAATTAAGGGAATATTTTACATTGGATATAAAACTTTTATTGTTGTCCAGCTGCGTCACTAAAGAGACTAATAAATATAAACTAAGTAGATTTTCATTATTACTAATTTATAAATTCCAGTTCAACCCAGTCTTGAGTTCTTGAGTGGACGTGAATTTTAGAGATGTTCTTGTTCAGGAAGTTATTGTCTCAACGACTTATTCTACAGAGAATTCGTCAGCAGGAAAACTCGGATTCAGTTAGAAAGGCAGCCCGTGATTCATTGCTGAAGACTAGCCTTACCCAAGTCACTATCGAAGTCATGGGTCACGAAAAGGTGTGACCTAAGAAATCTCGCTAAACTGAAGATATTAAATAAAAAATTGATACACTGAATGCAATTCAGCTTAGAATCAATGAATGAATGAATGAGTGAGTCAATTAATGAACCGACCGACCGACCGACCGACCGACCGACCGACCGACCGACCGACCGACCGACCGACCGACCGACCGACCGACCGACCGACCGACCGACCGACCGACCGACCGACCGACCGACCGACCGACCGACCGACCGACCGACCGACCGACCGACCGACCGACCGACCGACCGACCGACCGACCGACCGACCGACCGACCGACCGACCGACCGACCGACCGAAACTGTAGTCTTTGCAGGGAAACAGATCATCAGTGCCGTGCGCTCTAGGCAAGAGCAAAATAATCGATCAAATGACGGATAAAGAGCAGCAAGCACTGAAATTGTCCTGGAAACACCTAAAAAGACATCGTGGCTTGATAAAGGTCACTGAACTGATGGTTCAGGTCTTCCAGAAGCTGTACAAACAGAAAATGGTCTGCAAAATCTTCTTCAACGCCTCCTTGCTCTTTCCTGCCGGAAAAGACACCCCTGGAATTGACGCCTACGACCACGCAAGCAAACTGGCCAGGTTCATCGATACCTTGCTTGTCTACGATGTTCTAGGCACACACGCCAGAGTGGCAGCTATGGGTAAACTTCTGCCAAAAACCAGCAGTCATGATTTTTGTGTTGCCTGTTTAGCAAGTTGTCATTGCGTCTTGAAGGAGTTGGGTTTTGAGCCTGAACTCTGGGATAAGTTCGGAGAGGTTTTGTCTGACATCATAACCACACAGGACATTGTTCGAGCGATCCCGGGCGCCGTGCGGGCGTGGAATCGATTCATTGCCTGTTTGACTGACCAACTGCGTCATGAGTACGAGCAGAGAATTAGAGCCAAGTTGTTAACTGTGCGAAGAAATAAGTCGACAGGTATGTGCAATGTGCTTATTTCGGTGAGCAACGACTCAAAGTTTTAACTAATTTGCCTTTGTTTCAGGTGATTTACCAAACGACACCTTGCCACCAGGGCAGAATAAAAGAGTTGTGTCGTTTGTAAGACAAACCAGTACTCCTGCGGTATTTCGCACACACTGACTTTTGGCTTTTGATGATAGGTTTTCATCCGTTGTTTTCACCTACTACTTTATTTCTACTGGAAATCATGACTAAATGTGGGTTTTGTTCATAGAACTGGTAAAATGACAGTTTTGAAAAACGCTTTTAGGAAGTTGTGCTTGGTTTCAAGTACTACATTTATTCATTTGTCAAACTTCCTTCCTGCTATTAAAAGAAAATCTAGAAAATCTGTTGATTAACGATTGATTCAATGCTTTGATTTTAAAAACATTCTAGAATGGGAGAATTCTTCACTATGGGATTTACGATCACACTTTTACGTGTTCTTTAGTTTCTGGTACAGGCGTGCCCAGTAATTATAGTAGTTTGCCGAATTGAAATAACAATCGTTCCTCCAAGTTTCAGAGCCATATTCTTACAATTACTCAAAAAATTTCCGTACATCACCCAAATTTTTCGCTCCATTAGGAGTTGAATTTTTCGTGCCGAATTTTCACAACAAGTACCATCGGTTTAGTGAGCAAATTCCGAAAATTTGAGCCAAATATTGATGAAGAACAAATCGTTTGAGCAAAGGCTTTGCAGTTTGGAAAGTTCTGCTTATGTTTTGTTTGTGTCTGGGTTTTATCGCTAAACCACTTCCCGCTGTTAGACACAAAGCACTCAGATAAATAAATCTTCTTTATCAGACACTTTACACAAGATACCTAACTGGGTTTGTCCACAAATAGAGGTGTTATAGGTCATTCTCACGCGTTTAAACGAGTCTGCGCTCACGATAGTATAGTTGTGTCACCAAAATGACCCAAACCTCCTACGAACAACTCCTAACTTGTGTCGGAGCTCTGGGACGTTATCAAATAATCCTGCTTCTCTGGTTCAATTCCGTTTGTCTCGTCCTCGTGGGTAACATAACCTTCATGGTGTTTGGCGGTCGTTTTCCCCTTTGTTACCCCGAAAACTCCACTCAAAATTGCTCCGATCCATATTTCTACTCCGTCGTCAGTGAGTGGAACTTACTGGGCGAGCGAAAATTCATCCCCAGCTTGATGACGTCACTCCAAATGGCCGGGGTCCTAATTGGTCCCATTTTGTCCGGTCAAATTTCGGACAGATATGGCAGAAAACCGACCGCTGTTGCATTCCTGGTTGCGCTTTGTTCTCTGGGTCTGGCGTCTGGGTTTAGTCCGTCTTGGCAAATCTTTACGGCATTCCGTATTCTGATCGGTTTTTGTTTCGGAGCGCTGATTACAGTTCAGGTGATTTTGGTCACAGAACAGCTAATTCAAAAATGGCGACTTTTGATTTTGATCGGCGCTTGGCCGCTGGGATTTATCGTAGAGGCGCTGATCGTTATTCTCACCCGTCATTGGAAGTGGATGAGTGTTTGTGTGAATTTGTCTGGAATTTTGGCCCTCTTTTTCACCTTTTTCATCACAGAAAGTCCAAAATGGCTGCTGGAGCGCGGAAAAATCAAAGAAGCCAAAATAGTTTTGACTAAAATTGCCAGTATCAACGGTACTGTGACGTCTGCCGAGCTGAATCGGTTGATGAAAGATACTGTGCTTTCACACAACCACCATTCTACCGTAACCTATCAGTATTGGCATCTGTTCCGTAATGTGAAAGCGGGAATTGAGTGTTTTGTGCTCACGATTGGATGGGCAAGTGTTAGTTTGATTTTTTATGGTCTGCTCTTCAACACAGAGGAAATGGCAGGGGATCCGGCTTTGAATTTATTGCTTTTTGGTCTACTTCAGCTGCTAGTTCAGCTTATTGTGCCAGCTTGCGACCGAAAGTTCAAATGGTTAGGTCGGAAATTCTTGCTTCTAACCGGTTGGAGCGGATGTGTCTTGTTCGAATTGGCTATCGTTGCGGCCATCCTTTTTCAGCTTTCACCCGTCTTCACTACTATTTTTGCATATGCTGGTAGGCCGGTTTCGTAATGTTTTTTACTTTTAATTTTTAAATTTCTAGGCCTTCTTTGCAACATAACAGCTTGGATATCACTCGAACTTTACACGGTGGAACTGTTTCCCACTGTTTTACGCAACATGGGCAATGCTTTGTGCAACACGGCTGCCCGCATTGGCGGAATTTTGGCCCCTCAAGCGCCCCTGCTAGCCTTCTATTGGAGGCCGGCTCCTATGCTAATCTTTCTGGTAATTACTGTAATTAACGCTGCTTTGAACATAATTGTCTTGCCTGAAACGAAAGGAAAACCGCTACCGGATTTGGAAAGCGTTTGATTAGTGTTTTAAACGAGTATTTATTGTCTACCATATATTTAATAATATAATAAATTTGAAATTGAAATTTTACTACTAATAGTAAATTAATTGTAGAATGAAACAGAAAATATCACGGTACAGAGTGATAAGAAACTACCGTATCTTCGCAAGAGCAAACTAATTATTTCCAGTTTAAGAAATAGTTACAGTCGTGCCTCGTTAATATAGCCACATCGGGACAAGGCCCAAATGGCCATATTATCGAAATAGCCATATTAACAAATCATAAATCACTATGTCTTCCATTGTAGGCGAAAGAATAGGTACACCAGCTAGCTGGCCATATAATCGAGGGAACCATATTAACGAGGCACCACTGTATTACTGTTAGACAGAATGAAGTTTCCTCGGCTCGGACTACATGTACACTTTTAATTAGAAACCAGTAACTTTTAGGTGAGATCCTAAATCGGACTGAGAAACAATGTCGTAGATGAGTAGCGAACAAACTAATTGGACGCAAAAGCATAAGAACAGGATAGGAGACTCAGAACTTGTAGCTGGAGTTGTTTCACATGAAAAACCAGGCCGAAGATGTTTCGGAAAACAATCCAGCCCTCCGAGTCTAAGACTAAACGTAAGCTTAGCGCTGAGTCCAAGCTTGTTTAGGAGCAGGCGGGCCTGCGGATGTGCCAGCATTAGGCGGATTTGACCGAAAATCGGCAGTCATGCGCTTTTTGACCGGGCGACTGCACAAAATCAGCAGGTAGGGATTGCTCCAACTGAAGATTTGAAGAAAAACCACGATCACCAACTGAATAGCTCTAAAGCGAGCCTCTCTGTCCTCGGCATCAGGAGGCAGCGAAGCAGCCAGCAAGGAGGTGCCACAAGTAATAACCAGAAAACAGGTGAGCAACAGACCGCAAATGGCCAACTTTATATCGCTTCGCATGGATGAGTCCTGGTTCTGCTGAGCTGACTGCATGGTGCTCATCATAAGCCGTAGATGAGCTCGCACCTTCCAGAACACCACAAGGTAGCAAGAGCTACAGAAAATAGTGACCGGAAATAGAAAAATGGCAAACAACAGAAAGTAGATGGCCTGAAAATGTGATAGGTGTTTTATTTATTATATAGGTTGTTAAGAAAAAGTCCGCAATTTAGGAAAAGATTGAGGGGGCTGAGGGGGTAGGAGCGGCTGAGGCGATGGTAAGCCAAAACGTTCGATTTTTGGCCAAAATGAAGATTTTTTGGGTTATTTTTCGTTAAAATAGATTAAAATAAGCTATTCTGAGCTCATTTACACCTATTCTAGGCATTCTTTTATCATAACTTTCTTTACAAGATTCTTCCGAAAAATTCCTGAAGGGGGTAGCGGCTGGCTGAGAGGGTCGGTCAGAGCTTGAGCCGGTCAAGCCCCCATCTCAGCCCCCTTTGCCCATGTCTGACCTGTAGGTACAGGGTGTGAAAAAAAACAACCCAGCAGAGTTTTTGCTGTAGCAATCGCAAATCTCAACCGATTTAAATGAATCCTTTTTTAAATGAAAGATAAATAAATTCTTGAAAGATTGGTGTACCGTTTATTAAGATAGCCTTCTTAGTTCCTGAGATATTTGTCCTCAGTCAAAACAGAGATTTTGGCAATGAACAAGACTGATAAAGAACAACCCAGCAGATTTTTTACTTTTGCAACCATGAATCTCAACCGATTTGAATGACTCTTTTTTGAATGAAAGATAGATAATTTTTTCAAAGATTGGTGCAATTTTTATTGAGTTTAGTTCTTGAGATATTTGCCTTCTAAGTCGAAACAGATTTTAGCAAAGAACAAGAGCGATTCCGTTGCATTTCATAATAAAGCAGATTCCTACTGCTAGGGCTAATGATACTTTAGTGTTGAAGTAAACCGAGTTTCTGTGTCACCTGTAAAGCCTCCAAGAGCCCTTAGCAGTAGCAGGAATCCCTTTTATTACGAAGTGCAGAATAATAAAAAAATCCCTCTTGTTCACTGCCAAAATCACTATTTTGAATTTGAGAGCCAATATCTCAGGAACTAATCAGAGTACATTAACGAAAATTTCAGCAGTCTTTTAAGGATTTATTTATCTTTCATTTAAAAAAGGATTCATTCAAATCGGTTGAGATTTGCGGTTGCTACAGCGAAAAATCTGCTGGGTTTTTTTTTTGGCACACCCTGTCTATCTAAACATACACACCTGCCACTGAAAATCGCTGAACATAGCCCCAAACTCTTGCTTCTGAGCTTGGTCTGTGCTGCTTTGCGTTGAATCTAAGCCGGTGTAATGGAAGTCAAGAAAGAGTTGTGGAGCCACAAACACAGCAGGGAATAGAAAATTGGCCGAAATCAAAATCAAGGTCGTTCTTTTGGACCAGAACTGAAAAAATGAAGTAGTAATTGTTGTAAGAGATGCTTGTTGTCTAAAAACTATGAGAAAAGG
This sequence comes from Sabatieria punctata, assembly GCA_030248155.1. Lineage (NCBI taxonomy): Eukaryota > Metazoa > Nematoda > Chromadorea > Araeolaimida > Comesomatidae > Sabatieria > Sabatieria punctata. The sequence goes on from JASANB010006517.1 coordinate 87,261, forward strand.
TTCAACAACTGTCAGTCTGTACCGGAGATTTCCACTTAGTATCCCACCCCACTTAATAACCCACTGGGATATTACATGGACCCTTGTTCCGCTTTATATCCCATGGGATATTACTTGGCGGCAATGTTTATGTCAAATTTGTAATAATTTTCTTTACACACGCATGCTGTATCTATGATAAAACATTGTTCCGGTTAATATCCCATGCCGTTTCCAGTTAATATCCCATGGCTTTGTCCAGTTTATATCCCTGGGATATTAACTGGCGGCAATGTTTTCACTGAGAAACGCGATTATCCGTGTTATATCACCTATGGGATACTAAGTGGAAAACTCCGGTAGGCCGATTAATACTTCTGCCACGGGGTAGCAATGACATTTTCTAATCGCTGCCAAAATTCAATTTAGACTTTAATCGACCGGCCAATGCCAACCGGTGGCCGATCCGATCCGATCCGATGTGCGGGGGGACGTTACCGCCCTACGCTCAGACCTATGCGGTCCATTGCGCGACCCCCGTGGTTCGTCATCTCGGACGTTTCCCTTCTATCACTACCAGCCACTCTAGCCATGCAGTTGGGCACCAGGTACTAAGAGAGTGTCTGGCCCGTTGCTGTCAGCTCCAGTGTTGTGCCTAGCTCAAATTTCTAAAACTCGGTAAGTATTCAGTAAATCCAGATTTTTTGAAATTCAGTAAGTACGAGTAAGTACTGGGTTTTTCAAAGAAAACCCGGTAAGTACTCAGTAAACAATTCAGTAAACTAGGTAAAACCTTCAACATTCAGAAATATACAATTTATCTGAAAATGTTTACCTGATACAGCTTTTGGCTACTGGAATTCTTTTTCATTGCTGATTGATGAGTTTAAGATTATGTAGCTCTCTCGACTTTTCAGAATTTTAATCATGTTTTGTGTTATTTTACATTATTTATTGGGCTAATTGGATGCATGGAAAGCCTTAAAATATGCACACTGTACATAGTGACTACTAGTTACTGAGCTAGTTACTGAGGGAAAACCAGTTTTTCGTTTGGCTGCAGTATACAGGCCACCTAATGCTTCATCTAATCTTGAACCTCTACGTAAATTTCTTGATTTAGGACTAAATTCCGAAATTTTTTGTGCAGTAGTTGGAGATTTTAATTTGCCGAAAATTGACTGGATGTTGTAGTCTGCCTCCGGAAGCGAGAACTCTAAGGAATTTCAGTTTTTAGAATACATTGTAAGTCAAGGACTCGAACAGTTTGTGAAATCCCCCACTAGGCATCAACCTGATAACATTTTGGATTTAATTTTATTAAACGAGCCGGATAGATTGATTGATATTTCTGTAGAAGAACCCTTTTCAACCAACGATCACAACACGGTTTTAGCCCAAGTAAATTTGCCAATTTATAATTGCTCTCGGAGCGTCTACTATCGAAATTTTTTTAAAGCAGATTACACAAAAATTGCCACATTTTTTGACTCTGTAAATTGGGTTGCTGTATTTGCGTCCTGCTGTTCGGTCAACGAAAAATGGGAATTGTTTAAACAACTATGTGATACAGCTATTGAGAAGTTTGTGCCATTCTGTAAGAAAGGCAAAGCCAAGTCTTCCTTTTCTTCAAAAGAGATACGTTCACTCGATAGGAAACGTAAGGCTGCCTACCATAGGTACTGTAAAACGAAAAATGTGGATGACATAAATCTGGCAAAAAACTTAGCCCGACTGTTGCGTTGTAAGCGTCGACAGCTACAAAAATACCAGGAGGATTTAGTGCTAGAATCAGGACAAGACAAAAAGTTTTGGCAATATGTCAACTCAAAGATGAAAACCTCAAATCGAATCCCAATTTTAAAATCCGATACAGGTCAACTGGTTTCCGATTGTCATACAAAATGTAACTTATTTAACGAATGTTTTGCTTCAGTTTTTCAAGAAGATAACGAAATTGAATATGCGTTCTTAGAACGCACCAGAAACCGCTCGTTCAGTTTGCGCCTCAAAATGTGTTTGCTTATTTGACCGAATTGGCCAATAAGCATTCACCAGGGCCAGATGGAATGGGGCAAATATTTCTGAAAAAACTAGCACTTCAGCTTGCATTTCCGCTTTCCATAATTTTCGGATCCTCCTTCATTGAAGGTGAACTTCCAAGTGATTGGAAGCTTGCCTTTGTGACTCCCATCTTTAAAAAAGGGGCTTTATCTTCTGTTAAAAATTATCGGCCAATAAGTTTGACCACTGTTTGCTGTAAAGTTATGGAAAAATGGTAAAAGACAGAATTCTACGTTTTCTACTGATTGAGGGATTGGTCTCAAAACATCAGCATGGCTTTTTGTCGCGACGCTCTACTGTTACTCAACTTTTGGAATGCATTAATGATTGGACGAAGCACGTTGATAAGGGTGACTTTGTAGAAGTTTTTTATATGGACATTGCCAAAGCTTTTGACTCTTGTTCTCATCAGATCTTGCTGGCTAAGCTTCGTACTTATGGCTTTTGTGGGAACCTGTTGAATTGGATACAGGCTTTCCTTTCAAACAGGAAGCAATGCGTAGTTATCGATGGCACTCGCTCCTCGGTGGCAAAGGTTAAATCCGGGGTTCCCCAGGGGTCTTGTCTCGGACCTATTCTGTTTTTACTTTACATGAATGACCTGCCGTTCTTATTTCAAGACAGCACGGTGAACATTAAAATGTTCGCTGACGATTGTAAGGTGTACATGGGGTTTCCTAAAACGGGGTACGATATAACTTATTTTGAAAAGGCTATCAAAAAAGTAATCGATTGGTGCTCTTCTGTTAAGTTGACATTAGCACTACATAAATGTGCAGTACTGCATATTGGTTTTTCAAATCCTAAGCTAGATTACTTAGTCGAAGGGACGCAAATACAGACAGTTTCTGAAATACGAGATTTAGGAGTTCTTGTAGGGCTAGACCGCTTTTCGTACGTGTCTTTTTCCTCTCATTGTGTAAAAATTGCCAGAGAGGCCGGTAAACGCGCAAATCTTATTCATAGAGCCTTTACAAGTAAAAATCCCGACTTTTTGCTAAAACTTTTTAAGGCATTTGTTCGTCCTAAGCTCGAGTATGCTTCTCCGGTTTGGAACCCATATAAGTATAAGGATATACGACTATTAGAGAGCGTCCAACGATCTTTTACACGAAGATTGACGGGGATGGATAGACTCTATGGCGAGTACTTGAACAGAGTGCGTCTTCTGGATCTTGAAACATTAGAATACCGACGATTTGTGATAGATCTACAGTATGTATACCGCATTTTTTACCGCCTTGTAGATGTAGAATTTTCAAATTTTTTTGAGAGGTCAAAGGTGACCAGAACCAGAGGAAACGATTGTAAGCTAGCTATCCCTATTTCTAAAAAACATCTAAATTGTAGACTAAACTTTTTCACTCATAAGGTGGTAAAGTTCTGGAATCAACTGCCTAATGAAGTTGTGAATGCTAAGTCTTTGGACAAATTTACGGCCTTGGTAAAAACGCAAAATTTGCCGCAGCATTTGTTATTTAGTTAGGCTACGTAATATGTCAAATATGGCGACTCGTGGTCTGTCGCTCCGACGGCTTTGTGTTACTCGGGCGATAAAACTTTGACTTTGACTTTGACCTTGACTTTGACTAGAGGATGTGGCTTTAGATGAAAAGCCTGACTAAAATGGTAGGTGAAGATTTGTTCTAATTTTCGCCATTTCCTCACAGTTCAGACTGATGCAAAAAACGCCAATCAAAATAAGATATAGCTAATAGTAGTAGATATAGTTTCTATTTCTATAGTCTTTGCGTCTGTTTGCAATTCTGCCGCGCAAAGAAAGCTTAGGTTGTGCAAGCTCTGAAAATTGCAAAAAATTGGGAAAAGTTGTGTGTTTCCATCGTTAGCAGTAGAGTGCGAACAATACCTGAAAAACCCAATACCCCAATACCCAATACCCAATACTAGCGTAGCTGGGCCAAAAATTACATTTCAGTGGACAGGTACATTCCAGTTGTGCACACAAGATTTATTGGCACTGCGATTAAAATTTTTAAGAGTCCTGGTTGGGCCACTGCCATACATGTAACTGGGGGGTCTGGGGGGTCTCCCCCCCACCCGACTTAGGCCAGACCCCCTCCCGGAGGGGACCCCCCCCCCCCCCCGAGACGATTTCACCGACCCCCCCTCCGATTTTCTGGCAAGTAAATTTTCGAGCAAATTTTTGCAATTTTTTACACTTTCACACACAAAAATTGCCAAAATCGCCTGCAAAGCAGCACTTTTTAGCTGTATTTCAGCCCAAATTAGCGATTTTTGGCGATTTTTAGGCCAAAAATTGCGATTTTTCTCGATTTTTGAGCGATTTTTAGTTCCCACCCCCATCCCCCAAAAATTTTGGCTCAGACCCCCCGGCCGGCGCCAGACCCCCCCCAACCCCCCTCCCCCATCGGCGGATGACCTGTTACATGTATGGCCACTGCTCAATCAGGGCGAGAAAATTTTGAAAAACTTCCCTTTCAGAAGCCATTTTGGGCGTAAAATTAGCAGAAATTACAAAGGAAATACAATGCGGTTTAGGATGCGTTACAATGCGGTTTAGGATGCGTTACAATGGTTTACAATACGGTTTAGGAAAGCATTTTTGTAGTTATATTTCGTAATTCAGTCGTGTTTCTTATTTCTGGCGAATTTTTAATTAGAAATGTCACCATTTATATTTTAGATAAAAACAGAGAAATTAATTTTCTGGTGTAGCGCTTAGAAAGGCGTACACTTTAGGAAATTCTACTAACGTTTAGTTGATTTCACGCGAAAACAGCTTCCTAAACCGAATAATCGATCAACTTTTTCGATTTTTTCAGATATACAGGGTGTGTCAAAAAAAAACAACCCAGCAGAGTTTTTGCTGTAGCAACGGCAAATCTCAACCGATTTGAATGAATCCTGCTTTAAATGAAAGACGAATAAATTCTTGAAAGACTGGTGAAGGTCCTATTAAGATACGATGCTTAGTTCCTGAGATATTTTCCTTCAAACTCAAAACAGAGATTTTGGCAGTGAACAAGAGCGATTCCGTTGCACTTCACAACAAAACGGATTCCTACTGCTGAGGGGCAACAAGTCTTTTACAAGTGAAGTAACCAAGCATGTGTGGCACCAGAAAAACCTCGTTACGTTAGTCCTGAGCAGTAGGAATCGGTTTTATTATGAAGTGCAACAGAATAATAAAAATCGCTCTTGTTCATAGCCAAAATCTGTTTTGACTTTGAGTGCAAATATCTCAGGAACTAAGCATCGTATCTTAATAAAAGCTTCACCAATCTTTCAAGAATTAATTTATCTTTCATATATAATAGGACTCACTGAAATCGGTTGAAATTTACGGCTGCTGGGTTGTTTTAATCTCTGTTGTTCACTGCCAAAATCTCTGTTTTGATTTTTAAAGCAATTATCTCAGGAACTAAGCAACGCATCTTAATAAAAGCTACAACAATCGTTCAAGAATTTATTTATCTTTCATTTAAAGCAGGATTCATTCAAATCGGTTGAGATTTGCGGTTGCTACAGCAAAAAATCTGCTGGGTTGTTTTTTTTTGACACACCCTGTATTTTTCAGGTCAACATCGATTTTCCTCTATTTTTACCTGTCCAATTACTATTGGGTATTGGGGGGTAAAAACCCCAATACCCAATACCCAATACCTGGAGAACACCCCAATACACCCAATACCCAATACCCAATACCAGTTCGCACTCTAGTTAGCAGATCTATTAACGAAAGAAACCCGTACATTTTCTTCCACAGGTGCGGCGAGCTACATATTGCAGAAGCTTTTACTCAGTAAACAACTCAGTAAATTACCGAGTACCGAGTTTACCGAATTTTTTTCTAATTGAGTAATTCAAAATTGAAACTCGGTATTCAGTAAGTAAAATTAAGAAAAATTTTTACCGGTAAGTAAAAGCACTTACTTTAATTCAAAATAACTAAGTACCGAGTAACTTTTACTCAGTAAATTTACTGGGAACAACACTGGCAGCTCCCAACGGCCGGTGGCACTAAACCGCTATAGGCCTTGTTACTGGTTTCTCAGACAGCCCCTGGCGTCATTGATCTTCTTTTCCAACGTGGCATGCTTTTGGAGCGGCTTCGGTGCAATGGCAGATCCAGTTGGTTCCCATTTACCTACTCGCTGTCACCAGCTTTCGGTGGCCTGGGTGCAGCTTTGTGCCGACGATCAACTCTTTGCAGCAAGAAACTTGCGCGCCTAGAGGATGAGCGCACGATGTCGCGCACGACTTAAACAACTACACCAACTGTGCCGGTGTTGTGCAAATTTCTGACTCCCCTGCACAAAGTATAGGATGGGAGTCACTTATTATTGCAAATATTTTGCCAGTGCGTTTGAGAGGGCTTTTCTATAAGAACATTTACAGCAGGCAATTAAAAAGTTTACATACAAATTCGTGTCTATGTGGCAGAGCCAAGGCTGTAAAGCGGTTTACAGCCAACAAAGTGACCCCAAAGTACTGAGCTACCACACAAAACCAAGCCATAGTGACTGCGAATTGTGCGAAGAAACCTGGAGCCAACCGAATCAGGTCTCTCAGGTAGAACCAGTCGAAAAGGGGAAAATAATAAAATAGCCATGACACCAACAACTGGCCTATGTCGAAGAGTCCAAGTGCGAAACAAATTTTAAAGAAAGGAGCTTTTAGATCGTCATCTTCATTTCTGTACTTATGCAGGATGTAGAGCAGTCGTATGTAAACTGGCAGGGAAACAATAAAACAGATCAGAAGCACGATGTACACAGTGGCTACCATGCAATTCTATGGGTTGCAGAACATCTTGATCGTCAAACTTTCAGAAAGTAGTTGTGGCCATATTAGAGAAAAGGCTGACAAACTACTGCGTTCTGTCTCAAGCTGCAATGGACTTGTTTTCTTGACTCCTCACCACAGTGTGCATCCAAATTATAGTGAAAGTAATTACAGGTGAACTTGAGATAATTAAGAGCACTAGCCTCAGCAATTATTATCAGTTTGGCCTCCAGCGCGATAATGAACTGAGATAATTTTTAGTTTGGTGCAGTGTACAGTAGTGCATACTACTGTTGTTTGTTATTGGATTTTCCATTGGTATATCTGTATGTGTATACACATTTACCTTCGAATGTGTATGGTAATTTGTGAATACACATTCAGCAAAACAATGTGTATTTTTGTGTATGTGTATTGTACTGAAAATGCAAATTTTTTGGTAGATTTTCAGCAAGAAATGCTAGGAAAATCAAATCTCTCAATGTCTGCTGCTTGAAACTTTGGATAGCTTTTAAATCGAGTTACTTAGGCCATTTGAAGGCTTTATGAGGATATCTATGTTTATTACTGCAGCAAAAACATCGAAATTTTACGTTTCTGTTCGAAATTTTATTGACTTTTGCTGATGGTATTGGGTATTGGGTGTATTCGCGTGTTTTCCAGGTATTGATATTGAGGTTTTTATACCCAATACTAATTAGAACCTATAAAAATCGCTGTTGGACTGAAAAACTGACCTGAAAAAATCGAAATGATTGACCGATGATTACAGTAGGTATAGAAAGCCGTTTTTCGTTAACAAACTAAAAGGTTAAGAATGTCTTATACTGTCCGCTTTGTCTTTGTGTATGGTAATGTGTATCCGAATTTTCAATGCGTATGTGTATTTGTATGTAATGTATATACAAATTGAAAAAACAATTATTACATTAGCAACATGGATGGACTATTATTATTGGGACTGCTAAAGGCTATTGGGTCGGTTTTAGTTAGAGGTTCAGAACAAAATGAAATGCGGAAAAAACTACAAGTTTTGAAGGAAAGCATCATAGCTATATCCGTATATCGTAACAATTTAAACTGAAAGTCTGTCAATTTTCAGACCTATGTACTAAAGTCCATGTAAAAATGATTGGCGGTGGCGGAAAAAAGCGATTTTCTCAAAAACTTTCTTCAAGACCCCAAACTTTTTTTATATCAATCGATAGCAAATTACAAGTGCTACAATATGCGAACGTCAAATCAAAGGTTCCACGCAGTTTTGTATGTGTTTTTCGGGAAAAACGAATTTTCGGCAAAATCAAGTTTTTATAGAAGAGGTCAAATCGACAAGCGGACTCTGATTCTTATTCTACGTGTAATTGCGAGTTCGCTGATATATACATGTTTTGGGTTTTCAAACTAGTTTTCGGGAAAACGCGTTTTTCGGAAGGGTGTGCTAGTCAAAAAATTGTCTGCGATCCGTTTTTATGGAAAATTGCCCAACATTTTCAAATTTGACCCAAACGGTAAAACGGCCGCGAAAACCGGCTCATATTCACGAGTCAAACTTAATTCTGGTTCCATAGAATCCATTTTGCAGTCCGTTTGCGCGCTATGTGGTCGCGTTTTCCAGTTATTTTTCATTTTAATTGTTTTTTGCAAAATTTTTGTCTGACTGGAGCTGCTGCTGGTGAGTCTCTTCAGATGTTGCTCAAAATGCAACTCCTGGGGTAATTTTAGATGGTGAATTCATTTCTGTCACTAGAACACCGTCAAGTTACTGCAAACCTAACTTTTTCGACATCTCCCTATTTGGTATGATATTTTAGCAATCTGTCTTTGACATCTTTGCCTGTTAAAATAACACTGATTAATGCTTCGCCATCAAGTGAATCCAAATTCATGTCTAACGTTATAGAGAAGCAAGTTCTTGCCGCAAGGTATATCCTAATCTGCGCAAGTTTCAGCTCTGAATACTAATTTGCGCAACAGCTAAAATCAGCTTCCTTCATAACTGGGATGATGAGATAAGCACATAAATCGACTCTAGAGTCTTCAATGACTCTAATAATACTTTGGTTACTGTTCTAGCTAAAAGGTTGCAGTGTTATGGCCGGTCAAAGTTGATGGTCAAATGGGCCATTTTTGGCAATTTCAGTCAACTTTGATCGGTCATAACACTGCAACCTTTTCAGCTAGAACAGTAACCAAAGTATTATTAGAGTCATTGAAGACTCTAGAGTCGAGTTTTTTGGTTATATTATAATCCCAGTTATTTAGGAAACAGATTTTATCTGTTTCGCAAATTAGTATTAAGAGCGAAACTTGCGCAGATTATGATATACCTTGGGCAAGAACTTGCTTCTCTATAACGTTAGACATGAGGCTGGATTCACTTGATGGCGTAAGCATTAATCAGTGTTATTTTAACAAGCAAAGATGTCAAAGACAGATTGCTAAAATATCATACCAAATAGGGGATGCTCGAAAGTTAGGTTTGCAGTAACCTGACGGTGTTCTAGGTGACAGAAATGAATTCACCATCTAAAATTACCCCAGGAGTTGCATTTTGAGCAACATCTGAAGAGACTCACAGCAGCAGCTCCAGTCAGACAAAATTTTGCAAAAAACAATTAAAATGAAAATAACTGGAAAACGCGACCACATAGCGCCAAACGGACTGCAAAAATGGATTCTATGGACCAAAATTAAGTTTGACTCGTGAATATGAGCCGGTTTTCAGGCCGTTTATACCGTTTGGGTCAAATTTCAAAAATGTTGGGCAATTTTCCATAGTAAAACAGATAGCAGACAATTTTTTGACTCGCACACCCTTCCGAAAAACGCGTTTTTCCCGAAAACTAATTTGAAAATCCCAAAACATGTATATATCAGCGAACTCGCAATTGCACGTAGAATAAGAATCTGGAGTCCGCTTGTCGATTTGACTCTTCTATAAAAACTTGATTTTGCCGAAAATTCGTTTTTCCCGAAAAACACATACAAAACTGCGTGGAACCTTTGATTTGACGTTCGCATCTTGTAGCACTTGTAATTTGCTATCGATTGATATAAAAAAAGTTTGGGGTCTTGAAGAAAGTTTTTGAGAAAATCGCTTTTTTCCGCCACCGCCAATCATTTTTACATGGACTTTAGGTCAATGTAAACGATCATGAAATGGGCAATTTTCGCACTGTCGGGCTTAAAACTCCATATGAAGGTCTGGAAGAACTCCAAAAGCCGAGTCAACAACTTTTATACGAGCAAGAAATAAAGCAAAAGCATAATCAACAAGACTTCAGCTGTTCTAACTTAGATCTAACAGCTGAGACGAGTTCAGTTCTGTTCACTTTGGTTTCCTCTCTACTCTCAATCACCCTCAATGTAACCACTCCTTCCTTCAACTCGCCGTCCCCTATTATCACTGCCAATGGGATGCCGTTATCCTCGCAATACTGTAGCTGATCCAGCATTCGCGGATTGTTTTTGTACGGCATTTCTGTCTGAAAAACGTACTACTCTGTGGCAACCAACCAGCATTTCTCATAGGACGGACGGAAGGAAGGAAGGGAAAGGGATAGGGAAAGGAACAATAAGGGAACATACGGATAGGGAAAAGAAGGAAAGATAGGGATTGGGAAAAGAAGGGAAGGGAGGAGAAAGGAAAAGGAAAAAGAAGGAAAGATAGGGATTGGGAAAAGAAGGGAAGGGAGGAGAAAGGAAAAGGAAGGAAAGATAGGGAAAAGAAAAAGAAGGGAGTGGAGCATACATGTAACAGCACCGGGCCGACCTGGGGGGAGGGGGGTAGGGGGTTTTCCCTCAGGTGGCGAGGGGGGTTCGCCCAGATGGCGGGTCCCAAATTTCAAAAAGCTCCAAAACGCCTGGAAATGCGTTTTTAGCACGTTTTTTTCAGCAAGGACGCTAAAAATCACTATTTTAAGCTGCCAAATAGTGTTTTAAAGCTAAAAACAAGCAAAAAATGACAAAAGAAGCTTCCTAAAACACAGATTTTTCTTAAATATCAGCAGTGGAAACGCCAAATTTGGTTTCCAAAGGCTTTTCAAGTGAATTTTAGGCTAAAAATTAGTGATTTCTGACCCAGTTTGTATACTGGAGCCACTACTAGTAATTCTATTTTTTGGTCGGGGGGGGGGGGGGTCCCCTTAACCTGTCTCGGGGGGGGATGAGGGGGGTTGGCCTTTCCAGCAGGGGTAACCCCCAAACCCCCTCTTAGTACATGTATGGAGGGGAGGGAAAAGAAGGGAAGGGAGGAGAAAGGAAAAGGAAAAAGAAGGGAAGATAGGGAATCGGAAAAGAAGGGAAGGGAGGAGAAAGGAAAAGGAAAAAGAGGGAAAGATAGGGAAAAGAAAAAGAAGGGAGGCGAACGGAAAAGAAGTGAAGGGAGAAACAATGAAAAGGAAAAAGAAGGGAAGATAGGAACGGGAAAAGAAGGGAAGGGAGAGGAAAGGAAAAGAAAAAGAAGGGAGGCGAAGGGAAAAGAAGGGAAGGGAGGAGAAAGGAAAAGGAAAAAGAAGGGAAGATAGGGAAAGGGAATAGAAGGGAAGGGAGGAGAAAGGAAAAAAATAAAAGAAGGGAAGATAGGAACGGGAAAAGAAGGGAAGGGAGAGGAAAGGAAAAGAAAAAGAAGGGAGGCGAAGGGAAAAGAAGGGAAGGGAGGAGAAAGGAAAAGGAAAAAGAAGGGAAGATAGGGAAAGGGAATAGAAGGGAAGGGAGGAGAAAGGAAAAAATAAAAGAAGGGAAGATAGGAACGGGAAAAGAAGGGAAGGGAGAGGAAAGGAAAAGAAAAAGAAGGGAGGGGAAAGGGAAAAGAAGGGAAGGGAGGAGAAAGGAAAAAGAAGGGAAGATAGTGGAAAGGGAGAGAAGTAAGTTCACCTTAACATCATTGTCCCAAAGCATCTGACAAAGTTTCAAGCGTTCGGGCAGCATTTTCTTCTGAGCCGATGCCACATAAACTTCCGTTTCCGTAGTTCTCACCTTCTCTTCTTCCAGCTAAAATGGACAAAAGTCAGAACAAACGTAAGTAGAACATTCAAACAGGACCTCAGTTTTGGCCTCCATAATAGCAAAAATCCGTTCGATGCCTAGCGAAACGCCGACACAAGGTACGTCCTGTCCCTTTCCTTTGAACATCCCCACCAGTCTATCATAACGTCCACCTCCCGCTACCGAACCAACACCCACTCTCTCGTCCTCCCCATCCTCTTCCACTGGGCAATTATCACAATCTGCAAGCATTTTCTTTGCCTTCTAACCAGTGCCGGTAAGCTTCACTAAACGTATTCATACTTGTCTTGAAAACTGCCGGCCGCCGGCGCTTTTGTTGCGCCAACAAAATGCTTAAAGTATGAACGCATCCACAGCTTCCAATTGCCAACAAAATGTTGCTCAAGCAATCGGCGGCCTGTCTGGTTGGATGTCCGTACGTTGGACTGTCCAAATAATATTGTTTTAGTGCCAAGCGCTTTTGCTTTGCGATCGATCAGCGACATTTTAAAACAAAACGCAGCAAAACCGGTGCCCGGCACTTTTCAACACGAGTATGAATGAATATGACTTGGAAGTAGTTAGACACCGAACACAGGTATCAATAAGCTATTGCCAAAAACTGATTTTCTATGGAGCCATACAGGTACATGTAACAGGTCCTGGCCGGGGTGGAGGGGGTCGAGAGGGGTCCAAAATTTAAAAATCTACATAGCGCGTGGAAATGCGTTTCTAGCAAGTTTTTCTCAGTAAGGAGGCTAAAAATCGCTATTTTAAGCTGACAAATAGCGTTTTAGAGCTAAAAACAAGCAAAAAACAATAAAAAGGGCTTCCAAAAACACCGATTTTTCTTAAATATCAACAGTGGAAAGGCCAAATTCGGTTTTCAAAGGCTTTTAAACTGGATTTTAGGCTAAAAATTAGCGATTTCTGTGCCAGTTTGTTAGCACTCCTACTAGTAGTACTTGTACTTTTGGGTCAGAGGGGGGTCTTTCTAGCTAGCGGGTAACCCCAAACACTCCCTAGTACATGTATGTATGGAGTTATAGGCTAGTATGCCTACAGCAATTATTACAGCAAGCAATACAGCGCAGGGAAGTAAGCAAGGTGTGTTAGGGAGTTACAGTTTTTGCGCCCTCACTTACTCTGAGATTGTCTGTTCAGTACAAAGCCTGTAACAACCGCTCTGCTTACAAGTGAAGAAGATCACCAATTGCGCCGCAAATGAAATACAGTATAGAGAGAAAGAATATGTCCCATCGATTTTGCGGCCTTCATTCAAACGCTTCGTTCCCTATCAGTTCTTAATCGAGTGGACTCAAATTTTCAGCTAAAATTAACGAGACATCGAGCTGCAGAGTGCGTAAGTTCGGTCGGCGCCGAACTTCTGACCCGAGCCAGTTTTATGATACCAAAACTAAAAACCAGGGTGGTCCATGGAACCTAATTTTCCGGGTTAATCAAAGAGAATGGATTTTGAGACTTGCAGGTGTTGTAAGTCGATGGGAATTTTTTATCTATACTGTAATATGGCACCAGTACGCCGGCACAGTTGGTGTAGTGGTTTAGGTCGCATAGTCAGTGTGCGATGTCGTACGCTCATTCTCTCGGCGCGGCAAGTTTCTTGCCGCAAAGAGTTTGGTCGTCGGCGCAAAGCTCCACCCAGGCCACCGAAAGCTGGTGACAGCTACATTGTAGTAGGTAAAATGGGAACCAACTGGATCTGCCTAAGCACCGAAGCCACTCCACAAAGCATGCCGCGTTGGGAAGAAGATCTACGATGTCAGAAGCTGTCTGAGAGACCAACTATGCCGGGAGCCCTCTGGCATATGGGGCACCGGCGGCCGTCGGGAGCTTTCAGAATCATGGCATCAACACGCCGGCCGTCCTCCTGGTGACCGGCACCCAGCAGCATATGGCTAGGAGTGGCTGGCAGTGAAAGAAGGGCAACGTCCTAGATAACAAATCACGGGGGTAGCGAAATGGACCACCAGTCTGATCGTAGGCCGTAAGACCCCCGCAAATAGGATCGGATCGCTTTGCCGCCTAAACCACTGCACCAACTGTGCCAGTTGACGGAGCATGTATAGTGCCGCCGAATATAATCGAGCTAAGAGTAGGAGCAAACCTTTCATCACAGCTTCATAGATAGCGCCAGTGTAGTAGTCGAGTCCCCTGGCCAAACTTGGCTCGAACGCTACTTTGTTGGCGAATCCCAACAACTCGCAGTAACTGAGAAGCAAGGAGATTTGTTCCAAAGCCTTCTTGGCTTGCTTGTTGCCGCTCAACACGGCGTCCTTCTGCAAGCCCTCCACCAACTCTTCGTTGCTTAATGTCGGATTGTTCTCTGCAAATCTTTTCGATAACAGGTCAATCTTGGTTAATCTACTGTCAAAAATCGCTATTTTGCAAGCAATCTTAGCAAATTACCGGTCTCATACATGTAACATGGGGGTCCGAGGGGTCTGCCCCCCACCCGACTTAGGCCAGACCCCCCCAGATGGGGACCCCCCCCCGAGACGATTTCGCCGCCCCTCTCCGATTTTTCTGGCAAGTAAATTTTTGAGCAAATGTTTGCAATTTTTTACAATTTCAGACACAAAAATTGCCAAAATCGCCTGCAAAACAGCACTTTTTAGCTGTATTTCAGCTAGAGTGCGAACAATACCTAGAAACCCCAATACCCAATACCAATACCTGAGACCCCCAATACCCAATACCCAATACTTGCTTAGCTGGGCCAAAAATTGCATTTCACATGACAGGTACATACATTCCAGTTGTGTACAAAAGATTTTTGGCAGCGCAATAAAAATCTTTAAGAGGCTTCGTTGGGCCGCTGCCCAAGCAGGGTGAGAAAATTTTGAAAACTTAGCCTTTTAAAAAGTATTTAGAAGCCATTTTTGACGCAAAATTAGCAGAAATTATCAGTTTTGGCATTTAATAAATATTTCGTAATTCAGTCGTGTTTCTTACTTCCGGCGAATTTTTTCCTAACTCTGCCGGAAATTGTGTACACCACTACAATGGCCATGTGTACGATACCAGTACATTATGGTGACTTTAGAAATGTCACCATTTTTATTTTAGATAAGAACAGAGAAATTAATTACTGGTGTAGCGCTTAGAAAAGCGTACACTTTAGGAACTTCTACTAACGTTTAGTTGATTAGGCTGTCCATAGCACCATAAACGACGTTGTTCCAGAGGGGGAGAGGGGTCGGCTGAATGCGACGATAGACGGCACACCAGGAGACGGAGGGGTTAGCAAAACCGACGTCACTTTTTTCGGAATTTTAGTGAACTTTTATTGTATTATTTTCAAATGTAATTATATTCTGTCAAATTTTTCTACATACAGAAAAGCTTTCCAGAGTGGTTGTAGCGATTAATTCAATTGATTGTACTTGTACAGTATGGTAACAATAAAACATGACAGTACTGTATGTACTGCACTTTTATCGGGGGAGGGGGGGTAAACCGAAAACGACGTCGCCTTAGAGGGAGGGGTCCCCAAGAAACGATGCAAGGCGATTTTGGGGGAAAGGGGCCCCGAAAAATCGGGATTTTGGATGGACGCCTCCTTCACGCGAAAACAGCTACCTAAACCGCAACATCGATCAACTTTTTCGATTTTTTCAGATCAATTTTTCAGGTCAACATCGATTTTTCTCTATTTTTACCTGTCCCAATTAGTATTGGGTATTGGGGGGTAAAAACCCCAATACCCAATACCCAATACCTGGAAAACACCCCAATACACCCAATACCCAATACCCAATACCAGTTCGCACTCTAATTTCAGCACAAATTAGCGATTTTTAGCCCAAAAATTGCGATTTTTTCGATTTTTGAGCGTCTTTTAGTGCCCTACCCCCCTCCCAAAATTTTGACTCAGACACCCCCCCCCCCGGCCGGCGCCAGACACCCCAACCCCCCCTCCGCCCATCGGCGGATGACCTGTTACATGTATGACCGGTCTGATATTTGTAAAAAGATTGGCTCAAAAAGTTGGAGTTTATTTGAAAAATCTTTTTGGTTAGGGTGGTCGGGGTCCGGCCGGGGGCTCCCTATAGTTTGTGGAAGGGTCAATTTTTTTGCAATTTTTTTAAAGTTTCAGGCACGAAAATTGCTAAAATTGTCCGTAAAACAGTGATAGTTTAGCGCTGTGTGAGTCAATACTTGAACTTTTTAATGTTTTTAACTCAGAATACCGATTTTTAGTTCTCTTCAATTCAACCCCTCAAACGGTTTTTTGGCTCACTCGCACTCGACCAGGGGGAGGGGTCTCCGTCATAAGGGGGTCAAGGGGGTTTCGCACAGGAAGGCAGTTCAAAATTTTAATGAGCTCCGAAACACCTGGAAATGCGTTTTAGCACGTTTTATTGAATAAGAATGATAAAAATCGCTCTTTTAAGCTGACTGACAAGCGTTAAGAACAAGCAAAATATCAGCAGTGGAAACGCCAAATACGGTTACCAAAGACCATTTAAGAGGATTCTAAGCTAACAATTAGTGATTTCTGAGCCAGTTAGTACTTGTATCTGGGGTCATAGAGGGGGCTCGTGGGGGTAAGGGGATTAGGGTGTGCCCAAATCCCACCACAACCCAACCCCTCACCCCGTTGGATTGGAGGACCATATTTTGTTATAAAACTCTCTGAGTATGCTACTCCACAAAAAGGCTAAAGAAATAACCTCTATAACGGACGTAAAGCTCAAGTTTGTCAGCGGTCTCAGGCGCCAATCCCTTTTCAGTAATCATTTCAGTCCTGACGTCCTCCCAAAATGTCTTGTCCAGTTTGTCAATGGAAGAACAGATCGACTTGAACTTGTCTTTAGGAACGCCACACACTGCGAACATTCCATCCAGCAGTTCCCGGTGATTCAGCTGAAGTTAGCAGAAATTTACGACGAAACAACAACACCAATACTTTTTGTTCGCAAACCCTTCTATCGGCTTGAAACTGTTGGAGGCGTGGAACATAGGACACAAATGAAGACATTGTTGTGTTCTCTAAGCAGACTTGGGCTAGTCTTTCGGCTGAGGGTGGCAGATTTTTAAATCTAATGGGGGTAAAAATCAAGTTTTTTGGCTTACTTTTTCGTTAAAATAGGTTCTGAGCAACGGGTTCAACAAGCAACAGAGACTTACTTTAATTTCGAATTCACCCAACTCCAGATTGGACAATATTTCGGCCACTATCTTCAGACACTCTACTTCGGGAATCATTAGGTCGTAGGCACCTGCTATGTCGAAATCCTGAAACTGTGCTAATTTCAAACATATTTCGTCTTAATTAATATAGCTTCTAATTACGCATTGAAAAAACTCCCGGTAGCGACCTCTCGTCATTCTAGGATTGTCACGCCGGTAAACCTTGGCGATTTGGTAGCGCTTTACGTTGATTAGCTTGTTCATTGCCAAATAGCGCGCGAACGGAACCTAAAACAAGTGCATAAGTGTAGCTAACTGTTTCACATGGCACATACATAAGTATAAGTACATGCTCAAACTAAGGAAATATTTGCGGCACAGCAATGTGTAAAATACACGCAAGTAACAGGTCATCCGTCGAAGGGGAGGGGTTGGGGGTCTGAGCCCAAATTCTAGGGTGGTGGTTGGTTGGAAACAAAAGAACGCTCAAAATTTTCGGCTAGAAATGGTAAAAAAATCACTAAATTCGGGCTCACGTACAGCTAAAAGCGCTGTTTTATAGGCGATTTTAGCAATTTTACTGTCTGAAATTCTAAAAAATCGCAAAAATTTGCTCAAAAAATTACTTGCCAGAAAAATCGGAGGGGCCCTGCTACATGCAAGGGATCTTGAATAATAGCCAACTTACCGTTAAATCGTATCTAAGTGACAATTTCTCTCCGCCCCCTTGTTCATCCAAATCATACACCTGCTTGCCACCTTCCTCGCCATATTTGCCCAAAAGCGTGTCCTGAAAACAAACTGTCAGCTGAAATAAGAATAGGTGAAGTAGAAGGGAAGGGAGTGGACAAAATATAACGTTTTGGCGGGCATTAGGGGCCGTCCATAAACGACGTCGTTCCAAAATCCCGAATATTCCGACCCCATCCCCCCAAAATCGCCTTGCGTCGTTTCTTGGAGAGCCCGTCCACCTACGGCGACGTATTTTCGGTTTACCCCGCCCCCCGGCGATAAAAGGGCAGTACATACGGTACTGTCACGTTTTCTTGTTAGCATACAGCGCAATTAAGAGTCGTTCTCTGGTCAGATCGCGTTTTGGTCCTTTGCCCTATTCAGACCCAAAATTGAAACTTTGAGCTAGAGAGCTGTAAGTTGGTACACTAATAGATACTTATGAGTTATCTTTCAGCTGCAAAGGATTAATGGATCTGACGCTCCTGTCCTGAGATATAGCCTTCCGAAAATCGGTCTGCTTAACTATGGGACCAAAATTTCAAACTCGAATTTCTCATTTCATACTCGGAATTCGGACCTAAAAATTGGGGGTTTTAGAGTACTTTTAGACTGCTTTAAGAAACTTTCGTTAAATTTTCGTTTTCAGAAAAAAAAATTTTTTTTTCGCCCCCTTTGCGCCCCCCTAGCTCGTCTGGAACCCCCCCAACCCAGTTTTTTTTATTTCAGAAAAATGTTGCGCTATCAATTACCTACCGTTTGGTTTGAAGCATTGTTTGCTCAGACCCGAAAAACGTGAGAAAATTGAGGTCAAACATGTCCCGGTCGCAAAATTTTCGCACTTTTCTCAGGTCAAATATTTCCAAGTCCGGTTTTCCACATACTAGTACGAATTCGGACTTAAAAATTGGGGGTTTTAGAGTACTTTTAGACTGCTTTAAGAAATTTTTGTCAAATTTTTGTTTTCAGAAAAAAAAATTTTCTTCGCCCCCTTTGCGCCCCCCTAGCTCGTCTGGAACCCCCCCAACCCAGTTTTTTTTATTTCAGGAAAATGTTGCGCTATCAATTACCTACCGTTTGGTGTGAAGCATTGTTTGCTCAGACTCGAAAAACGTGAGAAAATTGAGGTCAAACATGTCCCGGTCGCAAAATTTTCGCACTTTTCTCAGGTCAAATATTTCCAAGTCCGGTTTTCCACCTACTAGTACGAATTCGGACTTAAAAATTGGGGGTTTTAGAGTACTTTTAGACTGCTTTAAGAAATTTTTGTCAAATTTTCGTTTTCAGAAAAAAAAAATTTTTTGCCCCCTTTTGAGGTAATTGATAGCGCAACATTTTTCTGAAATAAAAAAAACTGGGTTGGGGGGTTCCAGACGAGCTAGGGGGGCGCAAAGGGGGCGAAAAAAATTTTTTGTCTGAAAACGAAAATTTGAGAAAGGTTTCTTAAAGCAGTCCAAAAGTACTCTAAAACTCCCAATTTTTAAGTCCGAATTCGTACTACTAGGTGGAAAACCGGACTTGGAAATATTTGACCTGAGAAAAGTGCGAAAATTTTGCTACCGGGACATGTTTGACCTCAATTTTCTCACGTTCTTCGGGTCTGAGCAAACAATGCTTCACACCAAACGGTAGGTAATTGATAGCGCAACATTTTTCTGAAATAAAAAAACTGGGTTGGGGGGGTTCCAGACGAGCTAGGGGGGCGCAAAGGGGGCGAAAAAAAATTTTTTTTCTGAAAACGAAAATTTAACGAAAGTTTCTTAAAGCAGTCTAAAAGTACTCTAAAACCCCCAATTTTTAGGTCCGAATTCCGAGTATGAAGTGAGAAATTCGAGTTTGAAATTTTGGTCCCATAGTTAAGCAGACCGATTTTCGGAAGGCTATATCTCAGGACAGGAGCGTCAGATCCACTAATCCTTTGCAACTGAAAGATAACTCATAAGTATGTATTAGTGTGCCAACTTACAGCTCTCTAGCTCAAACTTTCAATTTTGGGGTCTGAATACTGAAACTCGATCGGTTCAGAGAACGACTCTTAATTGAATAAATGCCTACAACCACTCTGGGAAGCTTTTCTGTATGTAGAAACGTTTGACAGAACGTGCATAAATCGAAAATAGTGCAATCAAAGTTCCCTAAAATTCCGAAAAAAGCGACGTCGCTTTTTGCTAACCCCTCCCCCCTCCTGGTGCGTCGTCTATCGTCGCATTTCAGCCGACCCCCCTCCCCCTCTGGAACGACGTCGTTTATGGAGGGCTCTTTAGAGTTGGAAATCGGCCAGCTGAGCTCACCCAGTCTAAGCGAAGGTCACTTGGAGTCTCTTGTCTTGAATAAACTAAACTAACCAACTAAAAATACAGGTGAAGAAGTTACCCTGAGTTCAAAAACCGGTGTATCGATGGTTTCTGCGCCGTGACGTTTGAAGCAGTCGACCACGATCTTGAGTACCTTCTCTCGAATGGCCATCTGCTTCGGTCCGTAGTCCCGAGTGCCCTTCGGACATTTCAGCACAAACTTCCGCCCTTCCCCGTCGTCAAGAGAAGCTTTCAATGACAGCAACTTTGCTACTTCTTCGTTTATCTAAATTATTTTCTATCCCACAAACTAGAGATTATGATTTTATTGCACTTATTAAAAGAATAGGGATGGGACCGGTATAAAAATACCGTATAGCATTTTCGATGCCTTCAGGTGGGTGGGTGCGGTCGTTTTGAGGGTAGAGCCCAAGCTACTAACTACTACCCAAGGCATACATGGGCCGGGGGTAAGGGGGTATACCCCTCCCCCTCGGCCGGCCATACCCCCCCTCCCCCACCCACCCCCTTACCAGAGGGAGGAAATTTTCGATTATTTATGGCAAATTTGGCGTTTTTTGGCCTTTTTTTCGGGGGACCCCCCCCCCCCAAGGTCTCCAACCCCCCTACCCCCCTCCGGATTTTTCCGGCCCATGTATGACCCAAGGTACTAAAAAACGTGTAAAAACGCATTTCCAGGCGTTTAGGAGCTTTTTGAAATTTTGGACTTCCCCAACTTCCCCCATGTTAATCCGGACAGAAGATTTGGGGTCCCAACTTCGACACTTGAATGGCAGGTAAAGTGATTCGGTAATCCGGATTGAATTAATTTGGACAAAATCCATTATTTCAATTCAGGTGTGAATTTTCAATTGAATAATGCTTTTCGTTGAATCAGAAGAATGTGATTATTTTTGCCTTTTAGGAGCTATAAATCAGTTGAAATAAGTTTTTGGCTTTTATTAGGAGGTACTCTGATATGCAACTAACAAAAAGCTGTCATTTAGGTCTTTGACCCGAAAAAACAGTGCTTTAGCTTTGATTCGTTAATCCGGACAAAATTGGCCGGTCCCAACTTGTCCGGATTAACGAGACATGACTGTAATCATCATACGGTACAGAAAATACCGTAGAGCGAAAAATACCGTGTCCCATCCCTACCCCATCCTCGCCCACACTCAGCAACTAGAGATACTAGAATATAATACCGTTTCCGGGTCAGCCTTGTCCTGCTTCAGTTTTCTGACCAGTTCGCCTTGCCGTTGAACTTCTGCCAAAATCCTTTGTCTTTCCTCCTCCTTCATAACTGCCGTTGATTGTGTGGGGTCGAATACAGTAACCAAGGGAAAACTGGCCTTTGGAACTCTCGCAAATTTTGCCTCGTGCCACGATGTTCTTCTGATAAACGAGATAATAATCTGACGCAACAATTTTCGCTGAAGAACGGACATTGAAGAGTTTTATTCTCTCCGAAACTCCGCCCACCAGAGAAGAGTGATTGGTCGAAGCAGGTTTGGTTCAAATGATATTGTTCTGTTTATCAATGAGTTGAGAGAACTTCTTTCCACTGTCTGAACAGTAAACTTAGGCTAAAGACTGTAGTTACGAAATTAAGCAAGCTTAGAATGTGCACAAATATTTAAAAAATTCTTGCTTTTAGTGACGCCGTACGACGCACATTTACATTTCTTTTGTACCATTTTCAGTTTTCGGTTGAATATTGAACATTTTATTTGTAATTGGTCCAGTAATACAGTCAGGTGCTTAACGCCGTTTATGGTACCGACACCATATAAGGTGCCGGTAACATATATGGTACCGGTACCTAGGGTAGTGGTACCATATAGGGTGCCGGCACTATATATGGTACCCCCACGTTCGGGGCCTGTGGTGGTACCATATGGTACCGGCACCTTATATGGTGTCGGTACCATAAATGGCGTTAAGTGCCTGACTGTAATACAATAATACTAAACTAGCTAAACGAATTGCAGACTGGGCCGTTTGACGGGCTTCTCTTGCCCTACCGATCAAAAGCATATCTAGTTCGACCGTTGACAATTTAGATCGAAATTGATTTACTGACCTAGCAGTTACAACTTCTACGGCAAACTGTTGCAGACGTTAACAATTCTTTGACATTTGTTCTATTTGTTCTGTTCGTGTTGATAAAAAAGTTTATGAGCAAATGTTCGTTTTGTAAAGCACATTTCTTTCTTTCTATATGGCTATAAAGCTGATTAACTATGATGCCATGCTCTTTTAGTAAGTTTCTTTTTGTTATCCAAACTTTTGGATGCTATTAGAGATTAATCAACAAATGGTAGTACAATTCGGAAACACTATTCTACGCTTGGCACATCCGTAAATAAAACGGAATTTCAAGGAAATAAATTTTCCGTATCGCAAACAGTTTCTGCCAACGATTTGGGCGCCGATTCATAAGAAGCAAGTACTACACCATGATTATATCTGCAGTCCGGTAATTATCGAATGTTTTACTGAAAATTAAGTGACTACCGTGAGATGCGACCGTAAATTTCACAAGTACGTACAGCCCTTGCAAAAGTTGCCGAAAATGTACTAGGTACTCGGGCAGTACCGCCCCAGAGCCCAATTACCGATTTATATTTACGCTTGTGCTTTGTTTTAGGCTCAAGCTTAGAATTAGAATTTAATTTATGCATTCGTTCATGCCATACATGTAACAGGTCATCCGCCAAAGGGGGACAGGGTTGGGGGGTCTGGCGCCGGACGGGGAGGGTCTGAGCCCAAATTCTAGGGAAGCGGTTGGGTACTAAAAAAGCCTGAAAAAATCGCAGTAAATCGCAATTTTTCGGCTCAAAATCGTTAATTTTGGCTCAAATACAGCAAAAATAGTGCTGTTTTACAGGAGATTTTGGCAATTTTTGTTTCTGAAATTGCAAAAAATCACAAAAATTTGCTCAAAAAATTACTTGCCAGAACTGCACAGCATCGTCGTCGCGTCAATTAGCCTTTACCTGCATCCCAGTGGAACCATAGATTGCCATGCTACCGTATCTACTGAATAAATTCGCGTCGAAAGCCGTAAACAATTTAAACGAACAAGGTTTCCGATAGATTCGCTTGGTATAGTAATTTTAACGTCATTTCATTCTTGTTTCACTCTTGAGGTACCATCTATCTCGTAACATGCACAGTCTAATCAGAAAACGGCTGTAAAACTTCACAATACACGTGGCGAATCAAAGTTTATTATTTCAAAGCCATAGTTTCATCATAGGAAGGAGGCGGTAAATCGTCATTCAGATCTGTAGGGGCAGAAGGATACGGTACCGAACCAGCTGGCGGATACGGTACAGATTGAGTCTCAGGAGCAGTGTAATGATGTTGTATTTGAGCCGGTTGTCCTGTCAGCTGACTGTTTTCGTAGTTATGACGCGACTTTTTCATAGCTTGCTTGCAGAGATAACAAGGAATCGTACAAACCAATACAAGCAACATAATTATGAGCAACGCTCCTATACCTTTAATTTCCTTTCTACCACTACTAGACGAGCGGTCTTCAGAATCGGGATAAGGTTTCTCTTCCGCTCTCTGGTCGCAAAACTTTCCCTCCCAACCAGAATGGCAAA
Organism: Sabatieria punctata; assembly: GCA_030248155.1. Classification (NCBI taxonomy): domain Eukaryota; kingdom Metazoa; phylum Nematoda; class Chromadorea; order Araeolaimida; family Comesomatidae; genus Sabatieria; species Sabatieria punctata. Next base: position 110,857 of record JASANB010006517.1, read on the forward strand.
TACACTTGTCTCTGATCCCGTAGCCGCGATGGCACTGATGCTGACAAAACGTGCCGAAATACTTGAAATCGCAGGAACAGCCGTCGAAATGATCTTTGTACCTTCCGTGCTGACACACCGGCCGGTCGCAAACCAGTCCTTTCCAATTTTTCCCACACTTGCACCGGTTTTCCAGCGGTTTTGCGTCGTTTTTGCAGAGGGAATCCTGACACCACTCTCCACCCCAAATAGGAGAACAGTGGCAAGTGCCGTTTTCGAATTTGCCGCCGTTTTCGCAGGGGTCATTCTCCTCCTTACCGGTGACTGTTTGAGCAAGCAGAAGGAATGGAATGGAAGAAATTATTATTACGGTTGCTTGAGGTAACATTTTGGCTTGGACAAGAATGAAATTTTGGTGGTGAGACAGACACAGGAACGCTCGGCCGTCGGGTGCAAGTTTTTTGGTGCCAGACGCCGTTGCTGGTTAGGTTGAAAAATCGATTAAGGCTAGAGCGTTTAATCAGACTACATACACCCTTCAACTTTTTACTACTGTTGGCACGTCCGACTGAACCTGGCTGGACTTATTAATAGGTTTTTTACCAGAAATTTGTGGACTTGAACCTGAACCTATTATAATTCAGCCGGACTCGAACCTGTCCCGTTTTGTTGGACTTACTCAATAGGTTCAATTTTTGAGTAAAATTTTTTGAAAAAATTGTTAAATTTTTGCTTGGATTGCAGAAAAAATTGATAGTTTCACGTTTGAACCTGGACTTGAACCTGGAATTTCGTTATTAGACTTGACTTGAACCTGAACCTATTTTTTTAACTCCGGACTTTCCAATAGTACTTTTTACTTGAATTTCCCTGAATTAAACGTCGATTTTTCAGTGAGCTCGTATGTAATTTTAAAATCGGTTTTACAACTACGTAGCATACCATTGCTTTTTGGTGCAGGTTTCAACAAAATGTGAGTTTTATTACAAAATGCACTAATTTCATGTCTTGTAGGAATAATTTGATTTTATAATACCTTAACAAAAGTTGCCTGAAAATCGTACCGGTATTTTCGGCCAAAACAGCTGAGTTTAGCCATGGAAATGGTTGATGAAAACTATCTATTGTAATGAATTCAAAGTATTGAAGCTAACTAAACAGCGTTTTCTCAGAACATACAGACATACAGTTAAGCATAAGCTTCTGCGGTTGCTGATTATCGCCGAAATAACCTTCTTCGTTTTTTTAATTCGTTTGAATTCAAATTTAACAGCAGGAAAACAGAATCGAGCACAGCTTTAAACAATTCCTACCTACTGTACATAATAGGTATGTATGCTTTGGCAGTACAACTTGATAGATCTGTCAAAATTCAGATAGTGTCACAAAAGCAACAGAGAAAGTCTTCAACGTTTGCTCCATTTTCATTTCTTATCATCGCAGGCTACCAAAATCAAAGCGCACCGATAAAAACCACAGGGTTACCTAAGAGCCATAGCCTCATCATAGGAAGGAGGCGGTAAAGAATCATTCACATCAGTCGGTGAGGGGGGTTGAAGAGCAGAAGGAGGTGTCACGGGGCCAACAGTAGGTGGGGGGTACGGCACCCCTTGGCCCCCAGAAGGCGGGATATAATGGTGGGATACCTGCACCGGTTGAGCGGAAACTTGACCTTGTTCGTAACTATAGCTGGACTGTTTCATTGCCTTCTTGCAAAGATAGCAAGGTATTATGCAAAGTAAACTGATAGCTATAAGAACAGCAGCAGTTCCGATGCTCCTGTTTCCCTTTGCGCCCGAAGAAGAGTATGAAGTAGTCTGGGTTTCTTTCTTTCTTTTGTTGCAGAACTTACCAGTCCAGCCACTGTTACAAGAGCAGCGGGTGGTAATTGTGTACCCATGGTGACACTTGTGTTGGCAAAAGGTTCCAAAATACGAATAGTGGCACCTGCATTCACGAAATAATCTCGAGTACCTTCCCTTCTGACAAATAGGCCGATCGCACAATTTTCCCTTCCAATTTTCGGTACAATTGCATCTATCTTCCGACCAGACACCACCGTTTTTGCAGGTACCAGTTCTAGTAGAAGTAGAATTGTTCTGTTCGGCACCGAGAACAACTGGAAGAGAGCAGAACGCCAGAAAAATGCCTAGTTGCAGAGTTAACATTTTCTAGAAGTATACAGGCTCTGGGCCTATAACACAAACCGGCCAGCTGCCTGCCTGTTTGAATGGCGCTCTGCGCTCAAAATTTTGGTGGCATTGGCTGGAGTTGATGTGTTTGCGTGGTGTAAAAAATCGATAGCGGACGTCTGCATTTGATATTGATAGATTTGTTTGGGTTAGCGAGATATTAACAGTCAGGCACTTTTCGGTACCGACACCTTATATGGTACCCCACGTTCGGCGACTGTGGCACCATATAGTATATAGTACGTATGGTGACGGTACCATATATACGTACATGGTGTTGGTACCATAAACGGCGCTAAGTACCTGACTGGGTGTTAGTGCGATACGCCGACCGGTGCGTTACGCCGACTAATTAAAAGGGTGCCTTACGCCGACTGGGTGGTGCTTTACGCCGACTTGACCTAGCAGCCTCAACCTGTAGGTGCTTTACGCCGACTGGCCAGGTGCCTTACGCCGACTCCTCTGGTGCGATACGCCGACTATATTTTGTGAACACTGGCACGACCGGGAGTGGCAGTAACAGGCAACCGGCAGCCCTTCTAATTTAAAGGGGTGCCACTGTCACTAATACTGTACTTTCATTCTAGTGTTAAAAATTATTATAGGCGTTTATCAGTATTTTGGACGCCCCCAGTAGTTCTAGAGTCAACTATAATTAACGAAATTGTAGTTTTAGTGCCACAGACTGATTACAGACTGCCAGCACGGTTTTCTAAGTGGTCGCTGTATGGTGACACAACTTATATGTTGTCTAGCCCATGTAGGTTTTTATTTTTGAAGTTTTTTCAACTGGGTACATAAAGTTCTTATTGCGAATGTATCGATGGTTTGTACGTCACGGCTTGAGATAGGCCTAATTTGTTGTACTACAAACTACAGTACATTATTTTTGGACTTAAATTTGATCACTCTATGTAAACGAAGACTACAAATTGAAATTCTCTAAGGAAATACCCACATACCACATGTGCCACATACCCTGGCCGGAGTTATGTATGTACTATGCACAGGTATGCAGACACACACATACAGAGGCTATTAGGTTAAAAAGTTACAAGTCGGCGTATCGCAACTGTTGAGTCGGCGTAAGGCACCTGCTCAGTCGTCGTAAAGCACCACCCCATTCGGCGTTTAGCACCTAGTCGGCGTATGGCACCTCTCCGCAGCAATAAAGTCGGCGTAAGGCACCTGAATCCCTGACTGTATGGTGAAAAGGTGAAAAGGCTTGATTGCAAGTTTTTGTGCCTACCTGAAATGGTTTCTCAACAGAACAAAGCAGAAACAATTTAGCGTGAGTTATGTACATAAGCTAGAACAAAAACGAAAAAACGTAACGTATAGAAATTGCATTCGTGCACGGTCGCGTCTCGGCCATGGGTAGTTTCCGCTATTGCGTGTGTCGTGGACAAACAAAAAACAAACAAACAAACAAACGAATGAACAGACGAACGAACGAACGAACGAACGAACAAAGAAATCCATACCCAAAAATGGGTGTTTTTTTAGCAAAACTACCTGAAATTTGGTATACCGATACCCGGGTGCTTTTGAAATACCCATACCCAGGTATACCGGATTTTTCGAAAAATACAGGGTATGTGAATGGGTATTTATTAGAAAAAATCGCGCAAACACAAACGTTAAGCTGTTCTTCGGTTGCTGATTATCGCCGAAATAACCTTCTCCGTTTTTTTAATTCGTTTGAATTCAAATTTAACAGGACGGTACAGCAGGAAAACAGAATCGAGCACCGCTTTAAACAATTCCTACGCTCTGTACATAGGTCTGTATGCTTTCGGCAGTACAACTTGATAGATCTGTCAAAATTCAGATAGTGTCACAAAAGCAACAGAGAAAGTCTTCAACGTTTCAATCGCACATTTGCTCCATTTTCTTTTCTTATCATCGCAGGCTACCAAAGCCAAAGCGCACCGATAAAAACCACAAGGTTACCTAAGAGCCATAGCCTCATCATAGGAAGGAGGCGGTAAAGAATCATTCACATCAGTCGGTGAGGGGGGTTGAGGAGCAGGAGGTGTCACCGGGCCAACAGTAGGTGGGGGGTATGGCACCCCTTGGCCCCCAGAAGGTGGGGTATAATGGTGGGATACCTGCACCGGTTGAGCGGAAACTTGACCTCGTTCGTAACTATAGCGCGACTGTTTCATGGCCTTCTTGCAAAAATAGCATAGTATTATGCAAATTAAACTGATAGCTATAAGAACAGCAGCAGTTCCGATGCTCCTCTTTCCCTTTGCGGCCGGAGAAGAATAAGTAGTCTGGGTTTCTTTCCTTCTTTCGTCGCAGAATTTACCTGTCCAGCCACTGTTACAAGCGCAGCGGGTCGTAAGAGCGTACCCATTGTGACATCTGTGTTCGCAAAAGGTTCCAAAATCCGTATAGTCGCACCTGCATTCACGAAATAATCTCGAGTACCTTCCTCCATTCTGACAAATAGGCCGATCGCACAATTTTCCCTTCCAATTTTCGGTACAATTGCAGCTATCTTCCCACCAGACACCACCGTTTTTGCAGTCACCAGTTCTAGTAGAAGTAGAATTGTTCTGTTCGGCACCGAGAACAACTGGAAGAAGAGAACAGAACACCAGCAAAATGCCTAGTTGCAAAGTTAACATTTTTCTAGAAGTATACAGGCTCTGGGCCTAACGCAACCAGCCAGCTAGCTGCCTGCCCAGCTGTTTGGTTGGATGGTGCTGCGCGCTCAAAATTTTTGTGGCATTGGCTGGGGTGGCCGTGTCTGCGGTGCAAAAAACGATAGCGGACGTCTGCGTTTGTTATTGATAGATTTGTTTGTGTTAGCGAAATATTAGTCAGGCACTTTACGCTACCGACACCTTGGTAACCCGCGTTCGGCGACTGTGGTGGTACCATATATGGTGACGGTGCCATAAACGGCGTTAAGTGCCTGACTGTAGTAGTATTCATCAATGATGAAAAGGCTTGATTGCAAGTTTTTGTGCCTACCTGAAATGGTTTTTCAACAGAAGAAAGCAGAAACAATTTAGCGTGCGACATGAAGTTATGTAAAGTAAGCTAGAAAAAACATAACGTATAGAAATTGCATTCATGCATGGGTCGCGTCTCAGCCATGGGTAGTTTCCGCTATTGCGTGTGTCCCGGTGGCCCCGGCATCTACGAGAGCGGTTCTTTGTGGGTTCGAAACCAGTCCAAGCGACTGGAAGTAGTCGACGTAAAGCCCAATCCAGACCACCGAAAGCCGATGATGGCCAGTAGGTAAATGGGAACTGAACCGGAGCTGCCGTTGCATTTTATGACAGCAAAAGTCAGGGATGTTTGTAGGCAGGGAACTCCATTGATAGGCTCTAATACGTAAGAGCGCCGGGTGTGCTGAGCTGTCCGAAAGGACAGTGGAATCTAAAACAAACAAACAAACAAACAAACTACCTGAAATTGGGTATACAGATACTCGGGTGCTTTTTGAAATACCCATCCCATACCTCTTTGAGTATCAGTCTTCAAAATTTTCTGTCTGTCCGCACGGACATTTTGCCGAATGCGGACATGCAGCAAAATGTTGAAATTCGCGTCGGACACATTATCCGTGTCCGGTTTTATCATGCGGACATTTCGTCCATCGATGCGGACAGACGCGGACAGAGACGTCCGGATTGGCGGACAGAGGCGGACAGAGCCGGACAGAGACGTCCAGATTGGCGGACAGAGATGTCCAGATTGGCGGACTACAAACAAATCTGTTTTGCCGTTCAGGTTTCACGCTAGTGGTTTGCTTTTGTTGTTTTACCTGGAAATCACCCTAAAAATCGGTTCTACACAACGTTCTCATACCTCTTTGAGTATCAGTCTTCAAAATTTTCTGCCTGTCCGCACGGACATTTTGCCGAATGCGGACATTCAGCAAAACTGTCAAAATTCGCGTCGGACAGATTATCCGTGTCCCGTTTGATCATGTGGACACTTTCGTCCATCGATGCGGACAGACGCGGACAGAGTAGTCGCCCATCGATGCAGACAGACGCGGACAGAGACATCCAGATTGGCGGACAGCCGCGGACAGAGATGTCCAGATCGGCGGACTAGAACAAATCTGTTTTTCCGTTCAGGTTTCGCGCTAGTGGTTTGCTTTGCTGTTGTTGTTTCACCTGGAAATCACTGTGTAAAAATCGTTTTACACAACGTTCTCATGCAATTTTACTGGTAAGGTAACCAATGTTAGTGGTGGCACGTAAAGGATACTACTACATGGTGTTGTGTGATAATTGGCAAAAGTTCAGCTGTTAATATTAGTGGTCGATTGTTAGTGTATGCATTGCGTCCTTTGGCTTCTCTTGGCTGGTTGTGCTTAGAACAGAAGTGAGACTCGCCTGTTATGGTAAGTTCTTTTTCTTTCACTCAGTTATTCATTCCTGTTAGCTCACTTTTACCTGATGGTTTTAAAACTGAAGTGAAATTTCAAAATGAAAATACACCTGTTCTAGATTGTAAATAATCACCTCTACTAGCTCCTTAAGGATCACTCCAAGTGTCCGCCAGAGTGCCCGGCCAGACACCAAAATTTCGTCAATTTTTCCAGTTTGTCTCAGACATTTCAGCAAGGTGTCCGAACCACTGAACGTGTCTGGAAACTGTCCAAACAACAGTGAATGTGCTCAAATCATATGGGCCATCTATCTCTCCAGGACAAACCTCTGAGTGCAAGTGTTCTGTCCGGACTTGTGGCTCCAGCAGTTCTGTCCGGGTTGTCCGCTCCTTTGATTTTGTCCTGACATCTATCTCTCCAGGACAAACCTCTGAGTGCAAGTGTTCTGTCCGGACTTGTGGCTCGAGCAGTTCTGTCCGGGTTGTCCGCTCCTTTGATTTTGTCCTGACATCTATCTCTCCAGGACAAACCTCTGAGTGCAAGTGTTCTGTCCAGACTTGTGGCTCCAGCAGTTCTGTCCAGGTTGTCCGCTCCTGTGGTTTTGTAAGGCCATCTATCTCTCCAGGACAACTCAGTTTCCCAGTGTCCGAGGCTAGCAGGAAATTTGACAAAATTTTTGTGTCTAGCTGGACACGCGTGTCTGCCCGGACAGGCGCGTATCTGCCCGGACATATCGTTTTGTTCATCACTGATGACAAACATGAATCCTAAGCAGCTAGTGCAATTAATCTTAAAAAAATTTTTTCTTTCAGAGTCATGGCTGCTCAGCCGTCTGGCAGTAGAGAATATAGGTAGAGCTGCTGAGCCTGTAGAGGTAACATACAGTAGGTACCCTTAAGGGTCCCCCTAGACCCCAGACCCCCATCTGTTCAATCATTCTTTCAGCTGCTCACTTAGCCAGACATCCAGTTGATGAGAACGATCCTGGTCATCTGCTGATTGGAACCTCACTCAGAATTAGAGACCTGCATTTGGACAAGTCTCTGAAAACAGCCTGGAGAATACAGAAGAAACCGATGCAATGTGCATCAGCAACTGGCCCGGACACGGACGGCTTGTACTGTTTGTAGGGTGCCGCTCTGCACAAACACCACATGTTGGCGCCTTTGGCACCAACAAGTTGACTATTCATTTGATGACACGGAAGATTGAGGATCCGAAAAACCGTGCATTAGAAGTCATTACTGAGTTGCTCTTTGAATGCGGACTGTAAGTGGCTGAGGACTTTGTCTGGCGGACAGTGTCTAGATCTGATGGGTTATAGCCAATATACTGTTATGTTTCCCATCAGCACCAGTACTGAAACTGATTATACATACTGGTCGTTTAATCTTGTCGTTTTGTCTTCTAAGTCTATCCTTGTTACACATTGGCACTGTGTGCTGATTGTCTGTTGTGTACTTATAGCATTACTTCTTAGTTGTAGAGTGATAGACACCCTGTTATGCAGTTGAAAAACATTCAATGTAATCGTGTTTGGTTTTAAGTAAATGTCCTGCTGCTTTCATTATTTCCTAATACTGGTCCAAAACAAAGCAAAAATGTCTGAAGTACACACTGGAGTGCAGTGTGTTTAGGTACTTTCTGTCCAGTCAACAGACAATCTGTCTGTGATCTTGTCCGGTATCCATACTGTATGTCTGCTGTCTGCTCGCTTTTTCTGTCAATTTTGAATCTGTCCGGGTAGCGTATGTACATTTTGTCCACGAATGTCCGGTGGACGGACGATCTGTCCATGATGTTGTCCGGCATCCATATGTCTGCTGTCCGCTCGCTTTTTCCGTCGATTTTCAATCTGTCCGGGTAGGGTACATTTTGTCCACGAATGTCCGGACTTCCGAGTCGGCGAAAATGTCCGGTTGATCAAATATGATCAACCTGATACTCAAAGAGATACCCAGGTATACCCGATTTTTCGAAACATACAATGTGAATGAATGGGTATTTATTTGAAAAAATCGCGCAATCACACACGTTAATTTATGTAACAACTGTGCAAAAATTCTCTGAAGGAAGTATTAAAAAATAGAAATACCGTCACTTTACTGTTTCAGAACGGCTAGTTATCCACCTAATTTGTTTCAAGAATTGTATAATTAAGCATTTGGGCGTTATTTAAATTTATGCTGTAGTGTTTCCGAGTAAATATATTTTATGAAATAACTTTTAAATTGCTTGCTCAGCCTTCAGAGGAAAATAACTTGCTATTAATTTGCTTGGTACCCAAATTCTGCAATTAAATTTGATACAAATTTGTTATTTGATATGAATTAAATACAAATTTGCTAAAATCAATACTCAATTCCTGAGGAAACAGCTCAAAACCTAGGTCGTGTCAGTCCAAAATGAGTTGACCTTGCTTCAGATGGCGACAAATGGTCTACAAATTAGAATTTAAGAGTCAGTCTCTGAACCGATCGAGTATTTGCCCTTTGCAGGTGGTAGGTGGAGCTGCTGATACGGGAGGTAGTGGCATGGCTGCTCATACTGCGGCTTGCAACGCTGATGGATAGTTCGTCTTGGGCGCTTACCACTGGGACTGTGGATTTCTTCGGCTTCTTCTTAAACAGGCCAACACAAGTGAGCACTAAGACTGATAGACTGATTAAGAGCCAGTCTCTGAACCGATCGAGTCTGTGTATTCAGACCTCAAAAATGAAACTTTGGCATGGAGCGCTCAAAGTTGGAGGACTAATATGTCTTGATAGGTTATGTAACCACCGCAAAGAATTTCCAGATTCGACGCTCCACGCTCGAGATATGGCCTTCTAAAAATCGGCCCGCTTAACTGTGGGACCAAAATTTCGAAATCGAATTTCTGACTTGCTGATCGGAATTCAGACCTAACAAACGGGGATTTTGCGTAACTTTTTGAGTAGTTTAAGAATCTTTTACTAAATTTCATTTTTGTAAAAAAAATTTTTTTTCGTCCCCCTATCGGGGGGGCATAACTCGTCTGGAACCCCCGTAGACCGTTCTTTTTATTTCAGATTATTGTAGCGCTATATCTTAGCTACACGCCGGTGGAAAACATTACGGGCTACCGGACGGCAAACACTGAAATATTTGCGTTCAAAAATTAAAAATGCCACATTTTGCAAAAAATATTTTTGCGACCTCCTCTCGGAGGCCATTGCTGATCTGCAACCCTTATGGACCGCTCTTTATGTAATGTGTGGAAGCAAATAGTTTATAATTGCTTCTTTTTTTATTTTGCCAAAAACGTGATTCAATTAAAAATTCTTAAAGTAATCCAAATCCACTGCCTAGACATCAATTTTTAGAATTCAAGTCCAATTAGTAAGCTAGAACTTTGAGTTGGAAATTTATGTACCCCGGTGGAACATGCAAAATGTGGCATTTTTAATCTTTGAACGCAAATATTTCAGTGTTTGCCGTCCGGCAGCCCATATTGTTTTACACCGGCGTGTAGCGAAGATATAGTGCTACAATAATCTGAAATAAAAAGAACGGTCTAGGGGGGTTCCAGACGAATTATGCCGCCCGATAGGGTGACGAAAACAATTTTTTTTCCAAAAAATGAAATTCAACGAAAGTTTCTTAAACTACTCTAAAAGTACAGCTTAGACATCAATTTTTAGCATTCAACTCCAATTAGTAAGCTGGAACATGGAGTTGAAAATTTTTGGGCACAGTGAAACATGCAAAATGTGGCATTTATAATCTTTGAACGCAAATATTTCTGTGTTTGCCGTCCGGTAGCCCGTAATGTTTTACACCGGCGTGTAGCTAAGATATAGCGCTACAATAATCTGAAATAAAAAGAACGGTCTAGGGGGTTCCAGACGAGTTATGCCCCCGATAGGGGGACGAAGAAAAATTTTTTTTCCAAAAATGAAATTTAGTAAAAGATTCTTAAACTACTCAAAAAGTTACGCAAAAACCCCGTTTGTTAGGTCTGAATTCCGATCAGCAAGTCAGAAATTCGATTTCGAAATTTTGGTCCCATAGTTAACAATTCCTACGCTCTGTACATAAGTATGTATGCTTTCGGCAGTACAACTTGATAGATCTGCCAAATGCAGATAGTCTCACAGAAACAACAGAGAAAGTCTTCAACGTTTGCTTCATTTTCTTTTCTTATCCTTGCAGGGCATAGTGCTACCAGAATCAAAGCGCAGAGATAAAAAGCACAAGGTTACCTAAGAGCCATGGCCTCATCATAGGAAGGAGGTGGTAAGTCGTCATTCACATCAGTCGGTGTGGGGGGTTGAGGAGCAGGAGGAGGTGCCACGGGGCCAACAGTAGGTGGGGGGTACGGCACCCCTTGGCCCCCAGAAGGCGGGGTATAATGGTGGGATACCTGCACCGGTTGAGCGGGAACTTGACCTTGTTCGTATCTATGACGCGATTGTTTCATGGCCTTCTTGCAAAGATAGCAAGGTACTATGCAAAGTATACTGACAGCTATAAGAATAATAGCAGTTCCGATGTTTCTGCCTGTATTTGCTGTGTAAGCACTTGCAGAAATACCGTGCGAAGAATTGTAACTCGATCCGGAACCGTAAGTAGTCTGCGTTTCATTCTTTCTTTTGTCGCAGAATTTACCTGACCAGCCACCGTAACAAGAGCACCGTTTCATCTTAAAGGTGTACCCATTGTGACACTTGTGTTGGCAAAAGCTTCCAAAATACGAATAGTGGCACCTGCATCGACCAAATAATCTCGAGTACGTTCCGTTCTGACAGATCGGCCGATCGCACAATTTTCCCTTCCAACTTTCGGTACAATTGCAGCTATCTTCCGACCAGACACCACCGTTTTTGCAGGCACCAGTTGTAGTAGAAGCAGAATTGTTCTGTTCGGCACCGAGAACAACTCGAACAAGAGAACAGAACGCCAACAAAATGCCTAGCTGTAGAGTTAACATTTTCCTAGAAGTATACGGGCTCTGGGCCTAACACAACCACCCAGCTGCCTGCCCAGCTATTTGGATGGCGCTCAGCGCTCAAATTTTAGTGGCCGTGTCTGAGGTGCAAAAAATCGATAGCGGACGTCTGCATTTGATATTGATAGATTTGTTTGTGTTAGCCAATTAATGTTCATCAATGGTGACCAGCACACTTGATTGCAAGTTTTTGTGCCTACCTGATATGGTTTTTCAATACAAGAAAGGAGAAACAATTTAGCGTGCAATATGAAAGTATGTAAGCTAGAAAAATGAAAACAAACGTAACTTATAGAAGTTGCATTCATGCACGGGCTTTAAAAAATAGGAGCGTTTTAGAGGGTCCAGGAAATCTGAATTTCTTTGATAGACAGAAAAAACAGATGTTTATGAATTCTTCGCTTCCTCAACACTGTGTCAGTGTCTAATGCATGAAACAGATAAGATAAAAATACTCCACAGTTTAGCAGATATTCCATAAATTTCTGTTTCTTTTTCTTAGTGAGCTTCGAGGGGCCTGATAAATTCAAAAATCACTATGACAGAGTATTGGAAGCACGTCATGGTAAAGGACCTATGCTTTGATTGCTGATGTCTGAACAATTTTCTAAGTTTCTCTTTTAATTCAATTAATTCAACATTTAACAGCACAATATAGCAGATTGAAGTACCCGATTTATACATCTCGTAGGTACAGTATGTATTGGCTGCATACAAGTTGTTGACAGATGAGTCAAAATTGTCAGATAAGAAACAAATAAGTCCTATCAGAATTAGCTTTTGAATCACATCGCACATTTAGTTCATCGCTCTTTCACCGATATTTTTCATCTCACTGCTGGCGCGACATGAATTTACAGCTACCAAATTAAAGCGCACAGGTAAAACGAGAGCATTTACCTAAGAGCCATTGCCTCATCATAGGAAGGAGGGGGTAAAGAATCATTCACATCAGTCGGCGAGGGGGGTTGAGGAGCAGAAGGAGGTGCCACCGGGCCAACCGAAGTTTGATGTCCAGTAGGTGGGGGGTACGGCACCCCTTGGCCCCCAGAAGGCGGCATATAATGATGCGATACCTGCACTGGTGCGGAAGCTTGTCCTTGCTCATAAGCATAGCGCGACCTTCGCATGGCCGTCTTGCAAAGATAGCAAGGTATGATGCAAATTAAAATGACGATTATAAGAATAATAGCAGTTACAGAGTTCATTCTGTTTTTCTTTTTCGTGCCTCTGCTTCTGGGAGAATCGTAGCTCGATCCGGAACCATAAGAAGTAGCTTGCGTTTCTTTCTTTCGTTTGTCACAAAATTTGCCTTCCCAACCGCTGTGACAATGGCAATCCAAAGAGGCATAGCCGTGGTGACACTTGTGCTGGCAAAAAGTTCCGAAGTAGGAATAGTAGCAAATGCATGGACGACCAACAAATACTTCTGTATACCTTCCATTTTGACAAATAGGCCGATCGCACAATTCTCCCTGCCAATTTTCGGTGCAGTTGCACCTATCTTCCCATCGGACTCCACCGTTTTTGCAGTCACCAGGTGTAGTAGTAGTAGAATTGTTCTGTTGGCCGCCCAGAGCAACTTGAACAACTAGACCGAATGCGAGCAAAATGGCTATAAAAGGCAACATTTTCTGGAAAAGCAGTATTAGACACAGAAAGCCGCAGCTCTCTGCCTGGCCGTTTCGATTGTGTGTGCGCTGACAAGTCTAGTTGCATTAGTTGGGCTGGGCGGTCCAAAAATCGATAGCAAAGCAGACGTTTGCAGTTTATTGCAAGTTCTGTTGAAATAGTTTCACAACACAAGAAAGAAACTTTTGGCGTACTATATGAAGGCTGCTATGTCCTAGAACAAAAATGAAAAAAACGTAAAATTTATAATTCGTGCTCATGCCGGGACTTTCAAAAAATAGAAAAAATAAAAATGTGGTTTTTTCAAAACTCTGAACAGCAATTTTTTCAGACACCCTGCATGATAAAATTATGTAACCTTTACCTTTATACCAGTACTTGTGGATAAATCGGTCATAATTATCATTTGTTCTGACAAAACAACAGAAACTCTATCAGAATTGACTTTTCATTCGCACACTTGCTTTACCACTCTCTCCATTTTCTCATTATCGCTGGCGCGGCATAGGGCTATGAGATCAAAGCGCAGAGTTCAAAAGCGACTCGATTATTTAAGAGCCATCGCCTCATCATAGGAAGGAGGCGGTAAAGAGTCATTCAGATCAGTTGGTGAGGGGGGTTGAGGAGCAGAAGGAGGTACCGAGGGTCCAATAGAAGTTTGATGTGTAGTAGGTGGGGGGTATGGGACCCCTTGGCCTCCAGAAGGTGGGACATAATGATGGGAGACCTGTACCGGTTGAGCCAAAACTTGTCCTTGTTCATAATCATAGCTTGACTGTCGCATAGCCCTCTTACAAAAATAGCAAGGTATGGCACAGATCAAAGCGGCGACAAAAAGGAAAATAACAATTCCAACTCCTCTACTTTTCTTTCGACTGTTTGAATAGTTATCCGAAGAATCGTAACTTGATCCGGAACCATAAGAAGTAGTTTGCGTTTCTTTCTTTCGTTTGTTACAAAGTTTTCCTTCCCAACCGCTGCTACAATAGCAACTATCCAAAGAGGGATACCCGTGGTGACACTTGTGCTGACAAAAAGTTCCGAAGTAGGAATAGTGGCAAAAGCATCGAGGACCAAACATATGCGTTCCGTGCTGGCAAATCGGCCGACCGCACAATTTTCCCTTCCAATTTTCGGTGCAATTGCACCTATCTTCCCATCGAACACCACCGTTTTTGCAGTCACCAGGTGTAGTGGTAGCAATAATAGTAGAATTGTTCAGGTCGTCACCGAGAACAACTTCAACAAGTAAACAGAAAGCCATTATGCCTATGTTTAGAGGTAACATTATTTGTAGAAGTTTAACACAGAGTAAGTAATCCAACCGACGGCCGGCCAGACGTTTCGATAGCGCACTGCTGCAAATTTTAGTGTCTAGTGGCATTGGCTGGGCGGTCGGCGGCGCAAAAAATCGATAGTGGTCGCGTGCGTTTGATGTTTATAGACTTGTTTGTGTTAGAAAGTATTATTCATAGCGTTTGGTCAAAAGTTGAACAGTTGCATAGGTAGCTGGTCTAAATAACAAGTACCAACCACGCCTCTGGTCTTCTGTCGGGTCTTTGAATACCTGTTTGAAGAATGGTAATTCGACCCGGAACCATAAGAAGTAGTGGTAGTAGTTTGTTTCTTTCTTTCGTTGCAAAGTTTACCGGTCCAGCCACTGTAGCAAGTGCACCCGTACCCGGTGCAAGATGTGTAGCCATTTTGACACTTGTACTGACAAAAAGTTCCGAAATAGCTATAGTGGCAACTGCAATGACGACCTATAAGTTTCTTCCATTCTGACAAATAGGCCGAGTGCACAAATCTCCCTGCCAGTTTTTGGTGCAATTGTTTGTTTGTTTGTTTGTTTAGATTCCACTGTCCATTCGGACAGCTCAGGTAGCAGGACACCCTGCGCTCTTATTAGAGCCTTTCAATGGAGTGCCCTTCCTACAAACATCCCTCCACTTTGCTGTCATAGAGTGCAACGGCAGCTCCGGTTCGGTTCCCATTTACCTACTGGCCATCACCGGCTTTCGGTGGTCTGGGTTGGGCTTTACGTCGACTACTTCCAGTTGCTTCGACCGGTTTCGAACCCACAAACAACCGCTCTCGCAGATGCCGGGGCCGGCGTGACACACGGGATAGCGTAAACTACCCGTGGCCAAGACGCGACCTATCTTCCGACCAGACACCGCCGTTGAAGTCAGTTAGTTGTAGTAGTACATAGTTGAATTAGAATTATTCTGTTCCTCACCGCGAACAACTCAAACAAGAGAACAGAATGCCAGCAAAATGCCTTTATTTAGAGGTAACATTTTTCAAGAAGTATAAACATAGAACGGTCTGTATAGGCCTTTTCACTGCGCTGTGTACTGAAAAATTTTAGTGCCTTGCCTTGCCTGGTCTGTCCCCCGCAAAAATTCAATAGTGGCCGCGTGCGTTCGTGCGCATGAAGATGATGATAGGATAGACTTGTTTGGTATTAGAAAATTATTCATCGATTATACAGGGTGTGCCAAAAAAAAAAACCCAGCAGATTTTTCGCTGTAGCAACCGCAAATCTCAACCGATTTGAATGAATCCTTTTTTAAATGAAAGATAAATAAATCCTTAAAAGACTGCTGAAATTTTCGTTAATGTACTCTGATTAGTTCCTGAGATATTGGCTCTCAAATTCAAAATAGTGATTTTGGCAGTGAACAAGAGGGATTTTTTTATTATTCTGCACTTCGTAATAAAAGGGATTCCTGCTACTGCTAAGGGCTCTTGGAGGCTTTACAGGTGACACAGAAACTCGGTTTACTTCAACACTAAAGTATCATTAGCCCTAGCAGTAGGAATCTGCTTTATTATGAAATGCAACGGAATCGCTCTTGTTCTTTGCCAAAATCTGTATCGACTTAGAAGGCAAATATCTCAAGAACTAAACTGTGAATCTATATACAAATTGCACCAATCTTTGAAGAATTTATCAGTCTTTCATTCAAAAAGGATTCATTCAAATCGGTTGAGCTTCGTGGTTGCAAAAGTAAAAAATCTGCTGGGTTGTTCTTTATCACTCTTGTTCATTGCCAAAATCTCTGTTTTGACTTTGAGGACAAATATCTCAGGAACTAAGCAGGCTATCTTAATAAGCGTTACATCAATCTTTCACGAATTTATTTATCTTTCATTTAAAAAAGGATTCATTGAAATCGGTTGAGATTTGCGGTTGCTACAGCAAAAACTCTGCTGGGTTGTTTGTTTTGGCACATCCTGTATAATATAACAGGTGGCCGTTTTTCTTGATTGCAAACGCTATAACAGTCTTAGTTTTAGAAGCACGTGTTCAATACTTATTACGCTCATACGCAACAATAAAAAAGATGCGTACATTACCGGAAAACTCAACATTTCACGGCGTCACGTGTGTCACGGCGTCCCCGGCATGCGTGAGAGCGGTTGTTTGTGGGTTCGAAACCGGTCGAAGCGACTGGAAGTAGTCGACGTAAAGCCCAACCCAGACCGCCGAAACCCGGTGATGGCCAGTAGGTAAATGGGAACCGAACCGGCGCTGCCGTTGCACTTAGTGGCAGCAAAGGGGAGGGTTGTTTGTAGTGTAGACAGGGCTACCCCATTGAAGGGCTCTGAAAAGAGAGAGGGTGTCCTGAGCTGTCCGAAAGAACAGTGGAACTCAAAAAACAAACAAACAATTTCGAGCTGGAATCGGACTCTTGTATTGTAATCGATCGAACGCACCACTAAATATCGTTTGGAATCATCACAAGTATTCCATTGCAAAGAAATCCATGAAATGAATCCGTTTAACGATCAGGTTGAAAGGTCCCAGAAGAAAATAGAGGCCATAAACATAGGCTATTTACAGTGCGCGTTGATACGTAAATCTGTCACAATTTTCAGATGTTCTGACAAAACAACAGAAACTCTATCATAATTGGCTTTTCACTTTTCACATTTGCTTCACCATTCTCTCCATTTTCTCATTATCGCTGGCGCGGCATAGAATTATGAGATCAAAGCACAGAGTTCAAAAGCGACACGACTATTTAAGAGCCATAGCCTCATCATACGAAGGAGGTGGTAAAGAATCATTCACATCAGTCGGTGAGGGGTAGGGCCCGACCGGATATCCGGATCCGGATCCGGATCCGGCCGGATATGACCATATCCGGATCCGGTACCGGATCCGGATATTACCTGCCGGATATGCCGGATATCAGTCACAGATGAGAAAACGTGATTTTTTACGTATTTTTTTAGGCGATTGTAACCCTGATTTCTGTGCAAAGGATAACACCCTCATTTTTGACAATGCTAATTTTTCACCTTGACTGAAAGTAAAAATCCGCCAGATTTTAACCGGTTTTGTGAAAAAGCTGAGCTCTTCAGGTTCATAAAGATTGGTTAACTTGCAAAATTTGGCAAAGATCCGATGAAGGGTTCTTGAATTATTTACGTTAAAATTTGACATCTGAAAATTCGGGTCAGTTCATTTCGGAAGGGGATAACTCCAAGTTACAGAAGGTGAGCAGGCTAGGACTTGGCCAAAACAAACTCAACAAAGATAATAATACTAATGTGATACAATGAACATCACAAAACACCCAAGCAGACTGGATTTCTATGTTTAGGATAGTCGCCTTGTTTTTGCTAATTTTTCATTTAATTAAAAATAAAAAATCTAAAATAAGAAACGAACTATTATTGAGGCAAGTCCATTTTTATCTAAAAATTACGAAATGAGCTGAACTTTCATGCCAAACTGTGTTTCCCCTTATGTTTTTTTTCCAGATGAGGTCTGTATCTGTAAAATAGGTATGCCTAATAAATGCTAAAGATTGCATAGACATTCCGACCAAACTCGAAAATGCTTGGAAAGCGTCCAGTTATCAATTTCTAGCCGCGGTGATAAAATATGCAAAAAATATGTACATATCTCATTTTTGCATGCATATTATGATAATATCATATTATGATATCATATATCATATTATGATATATGCAATATCACATGCATCGCTAAAATCCGATATCATCCAACCATAGTTTGAACTACAATTATTAGATGTTGTTTTGAATCAACTGTTATAGAACAAAGAAATGTATATATGTGGTTTATTGCATTCTAAAAAATTTTTAAGTTGATCTATGATATCCGGCATATCCGGATCCGGCCGGATATGGGCATATCCGGATCCGGATCCGGATCCGGTAAAAATTTGTATCCGGTCGGGCCCTAGTGAGGGGGGCTGAGGAGCAGAAGGTGGTGCCGCAGGGCCAACCAAAGTTTGATGTGCAGTAGGTGGGGGGTACGGCACCCCTTGGCCCCCAGAAGGCGGGATATAATGATGGGATACCTGCACCGGTTGAGCAGAAACTTGTCCTTGTTCGTAACTATAGCGCGATTGTCGCATTGCCCTCTTACATAAATAGCAAGGTACGATACAAACGGCAGCAGCGACAATAATAAAAATAACAAGCCCAGTTCCTCTGTTTTTCTTTCCGGAATCATAACTCGTTCCGGAACCGTAAGAAGTAGTCCGGGTTTCTTTCTTTCCTTTGTTGCAGAATTTACCTGTCCATCCACTGTAACAAGCGCACAGGCTCACAAATGTGTTGCCATTGTAACACTTGTGTTGGCAAAACGTTCCAAAATACGAATAGTCGCACCTGCATTCACGAAGAAATCTCGAGTACCTTCCTCCATGCTGACAAATAGGCCGGTCGCACAATTTCCCCTTCCAATTTTCGGTGCAATTGCACCTATCTTCCCACCAGACACCACCGTTTTTGCAGTCACCAGTAGAATTGTTCTGTTCGTCACTGAGAACAACTCGAACAAGTGAACAGAACGCCAGCAAAATAGCTATTTTTAGTTGCAACATTTTAGGAGAAGTATAAACAAAGAGTCCTTGGTATCGCACAGAGCCAGTCAGCAACCCGCCTGCCAGCCAAAGCCTTTTTGATTGCGCTGCGTGCTGAAAATTTTAGTCGCCTTGGCTCCTGTGCCGCGCAAAAATCGATAATGGATACGTAGGTTGAGCAGTGGCGGATCCAGGATTTCCCAATGGGGGGGGCGGTGGGTGGAGCCAAAATAGACCCGCACCGCCGCTGCCGGTGCCCAACAAGGACGAGAAAATTTCGCAAAATTAGCCTTCGAAAACGTGTTTAAAAAGCATTCTGAGCTTAAAATTCACAGAAATTACAAGTTTTAGTAGTTTAAAGTGGCCTGGTTGGGCTTCTGCCCGACCAGGCGAGAAATTTTTGAAAATTTAGCCTTTGAAAACGCATTTTGAGCTTAAAATTGACAGAAATTACAAGTTTTAGTAGTTTAAAGCGGCCTGGTTGGGCTTCTGCCCGACCAGGCGAGAAATTTTTGAAAATTTAGCCTTTGAAAACGCATTTAAAAAGCATTTTGAGCTTAAAATTGACAGAAATTACAAGTTTTAGTAGTTTAAAGTGGCCTGGTTGGGCTTCTGCCCGACCAGGCGAGAAATTTTTGAAAATTTAGCCTTTGAAAACGCATTTAAAAAGCATTTTGAGCTTAAAATTGACAGAAATTACAAGTTTTAGTAGTTTAAAGCGGCCTGGTTGGGCTTCTGCCCGACCAGGCGAGAAATTTTTGAAAATTTAGCCTTTGAAAACGCATTTAAAAAGCATTTTGAGCTTAAAATTGACAGAAATTACAAGTTTTAGTAGTTTAAAGCGGCCTGGTTGGGCTTCTGCCCGACCAGGCGAGAAATTTTTGAAAATTTAGCCTTCGAAAACGTGTTTAAGAAGCATTCTGAGCATAAAATAGACAATTGCGCAACCACAAATTCAAATGGCGGAAAATTACTAACCTGGAAAAGAAAACGCGTATGTCGACCGAAAAGATTACACAGCCGGGCGCACTTGAGCCCTCTTCTAATCGCACACACAGACACACCTCTTTAGGGTCAAAAGGCGTTGAGAGTCTCGCGCTGCGCTGACTTGGCCAGTTAGTGACCCAATAATTAATTACAGATCTATCCCTATGCGGCGCTCGCTGGGCCGGCCGTGAGACTGCCAGATTTAGATAGCCAATAGCAGTGCAGCGCGGCCGGCCGAGGTTACCGCGCCAAATTTAACTGCTGACCAGTACTAGCACTTTTGGCACTACCATCCCAAAAGTCACCTTGGTACCCCCTTGTCTTTTTGAGAAGGTCGGTCCGGCCAATGGGGGGGCGGTCGCCCCCCCCGCACCCCCCCCTGGATCCGCCACTGAGGTTGAGTTTGTTGAAAGAACTATTGATAGAGTGAGCCAAAAAAAAGAAATACATGTATTTGAAAAACTCTACATCAGGGGGGGGGGTCGCACGACGCACTTTTCCAAAATATGATGGGCGCCACTTCGTCAAGCGCTTATAACTTCTGAAAGAAAATGGGCACAGAAATGGGCCTCCCACCATTCGACGTAGTTTGCGGCGAGCTTTCAAACACAATAACTCATGCCTTTCTATGTCTACTGGTTGGCGCGAAATTCAAATTTTCCTGCCTTGCAAAAGCAGTGCCGATGCAACACCTGAGAAATGTGCGCACCGTTCTGGCGCCCTTTAAGCTAGAGGCCCAGCTAATGGCTCATTGCGCAGATAATTGCGTGGGCAATCCAGCCGTGTAAGCCGCATTGTTCTGCGGGCTCACGCACCAGAACGGTGACCATCTAAAAATTAGGTCGAAAATGGTGCATTTTCTGACTGATTTTTCGACAGGTTTTGACGCCTGTCGCCAATATACTTGCTCTAAACGCGGCGGCTCACCCATCAAACGATAGCTAACAATCTCAGGATTCCGAAACTGTACTAACATTTCCGTTTCGTACCTGTTTTATGCCTCTTTTTGCCAAGCAACTGTGCATTGGTCAGCAACCCTAAATTTTAGCTCCAGAAAAACATGCAAATTTCGGAGAACTGAGGAGGAAATTTCAACATGTCTTGAATACGATTTGTAGAGCGGCCTGAGAGATTTCGATCGCTATAGTGCATGACCTCCCAGCATAAAATTTTCTTCTGAGGTCTTTTGCATTTTTGCATTTTGTCCGATTTTTATCATCAATTTTACTGGGTTTTCGCAACATAACTCTTTTGTGTGAGCAGGTAGGGCAATGGGTGTGCCACCAAACGATGGCACACATCAGTGCGCATTCGGCGGCATGCAACACGACAGGCTGCGATCACTGTTTGGGGTGCGCCTGGCCGAAATGTTCCGGCCATCTGGATTTTTCGACTACTTCTTGGCAGTTTTTCTTGTAAGCTGAACTAATAATTGAACACTGCACTTCGATTTACCCATAGAATGATTGATTGAATGCTACGGATTCCGAAAATGTGATTATCATTCCGTTTCATAGCTGTTTCACGCACTTTTCCTCCAATATGCTGCCCTGGACTCAAAATAGTCACCATGAACACTGTGGAAATGCGCGAATTTTGGAGAACTGAGGAGGAAATTTCAAAATGTCTTGAATACGATTTGTAGAGGGGACTGAGAGCTTTCGATCGCTATACGGCATGGCCTCCTAGCGTAAAATTTTCTTCTGAGGTCTTTTGCATTTTTGCATTTTGTCTGGTTTTTATCATCGATTTTACTCGGTTTTCAGCACATATCTCTTTTGTATGAGCACATAGGGCAATGGATGTGCCACCAAACGATGGCCCACATCAGTGCGCATTCAGCGGCATGCAACACGACAGGCTGCGATCACTGTTTGGGGTGCGCCTGGCCGAAATGTTCCGGCCATCTGGATTTTCAACTACTTCTTGGCAGTTTTTCTGGTAAGCTGAACTAATAATTGAACACTGCACTTCGATTTACCCATAGAATGATTGATTGAATGCTAAGGATTCCGAAAATGTGATTATAATTCCGTTTCATAGCTGTTTCACGCACTTTTCCCCCGGATATGCTGCCCTGGTCTCAAAATAGTCACCATGAACACTGTGGAAATGCGCGAATTTTGGAGAACTGAGAAGGAAATTTCAAAATGTCTTGAATACGATTTGTAGAGCGGACTGAGAGCTTTCGATGGCTATAGGGCATGGCCTCCCAGCGTAAAATTTTCTTCTGAGGTCTTTTGCATTTTTGCATTTTGTCCGGTTTTTATCATCGATCTTACTGGGTTTCAGCACATATCTCTTTTGTATGAGCACGTAGGGCAATGGGTGTGCCACCAAACGATGGCCCACATCAGTGCAGATTCGGCGGTATGCAACACGACAGGCTGCGATCACTGTGTGAGGTGCGCCTGACCAAAATGTTCCGCTGGTCTGGATTTTTTGACTACTTATTGGCAGTTTTTCTTGTAAGCTGAACTAATAATTGAACACTGCAGTTTGATTTACCCATAGAATGATAGATTGGATGCTACGGATTCCGAAAATCTGATTATCGTTCCGTTTCATAGCTGTTTCACCCACTTTTCCCCCCCAATATGCTGCCCTGGTCTCAAAATAGTCACCGCGAACACTGCGGAAATGCGCGAATTTTGGAGAACTAAATAGAAAATTTGAAAATGTGGCCAATAGGAAGTGTAATTATTGCAGAATCCTTCTGATTGGTGGGTAATTTTGAAATATCATCCGCCTGTTGCTTCAGAAACAGAACAGTCCTATCATACATATTTCAGTGTTAGTCTGCAATTGTTCATTGCCGGATTTGTTACTAGTTTGTTCCAGTAAACTGGCTAGCATAGGGTTGAGTTGAATAGCACGCATTTGCAGATCAAACAAGTCACCACTACCTTCATATGCTCATTAGACAAGGGATTCAAAGGTGTCTGTATACTGTAGGACACACATGCTGCATTACTGTAGGAATCCTTAGCATTCAATCAATCATTCTATGGGTAAATCGAAGTGCAGTGTTCAATTATTAGTTCAGCTTACCAGAAAAACTGCCAAGAAGTAGTTGAAAATCCAGATGGCCGGAACATTTCGGCCAGGCGCACCCCAAACAGTGATCGCAGCCTGTCGCGTTGCATGCCGCTGAATGCGCACTGATGTGGGCCATCGTTTGGTGGCACATCCATTGCCCTATGTGCTCATACAAAAGAGATATGTGCTGAAAACCGAGTAAAATCGATGATAAAAACCAGACAAAATGCAAAAATGCAAAAGACCTCAGAAGAAAATTTTACGCTAGGAGGCCATGCCGTATAGCGATCGAAAGCTCTCAGTCCCCTCTACAAATCGTATTCAAGACATTTTGAAATTTCCTCCTCAGTTCTCCAAAATTCGCGCATTTCCACAGTGTTCATGGTGACTATTTTGAGTCCAGGGCAGCATATTGGAGGAAAAGTGCGTGAAACAGCTATGAAACGGAATGATAATCACATTTTCGGAATCCTTAGCATTCAATCAATCATTCTATGGGTAAATCGAAGTGCAGTGTTCAATTATTAGTTCAGCTTACAAGAAAAACTGCCAAGAAGTAGTCGAAAAATCCAGATGGCCGGAACATTTCGGCCAGCCGCACCCCAAACAGTGATCGCAGCCTGTCGTGTTGCATGCCGCCGAATGCGCACTGATGTGGGCCATCGTTTGGTGGCACACCCATTGCCCTACCTGCTCAAACAAAGGAGTTATGTTGCGAAAACCCAGTAAAATTGATGATAAAAATCGGACAAAATGCAAAAATGCAAAAGACCTCAGAAGAAAATTTTATGCTGGGAGGTCATGCACTATACCGATCGAAAGCTCTCAGGCCGCTCTACAAATCGTATTCAAGACATGTTGAAATTTCCTCCTCAGTTCTCCGAAATTTGCATGTTTTTCTGGAGCTAAAATTTAGGGTTGCTGACCAATGCACAGTTGCTTGGCAAAAAGAGGCATAAAACAGGTACGAAACGGAAATGTTAGTACAGTTTCGGAATCCTGAGATTGTTAGCTATCGTTTGATGGGTGAGCCGCCGCGTTTAGAGCAAGTATATTGGCGACAGGCGTCAAAACCTGTCGAAAAATCAGTCAGAAAATGCACCATTTTCGACCTAATTTTTAAATGGTCACCGTTCTGGTGTGTGAGCCCGCAGAACAATGCGGCTTACACGGCTGGATTGCCCACGCAATTATCTGCGCAATGAGCCATTAGCTGGGCCTCTAGCTTAAAGGGCGCCAGAACGGTGCGCACATTTCTCAGGTGTTGCATCGGCACTGCTTTTGCAAGGCAGGAAAATTTGAATTTCGCGCCAACCAGTAGACATAGAAAGGCATGAGTTATTGTGTTTGAAAGCTCGCCGCAAACTACGTCGAATGGTGGGAGGCCCATTTCTGTGCCCATTTTCTTTCAGAAGTTATAAGCGCTTGACGAAGTGGCGCCCATCATATTTTGGAAAAGTGCGTCGTGCGACCCCCCCCTGCTCTACATTTATCCGAAACAAAGGGACGCTTAACATTTTGTTTGAATGATGATCACAAGTATTTTACATCACAGTAAACCCGTTCCGATGAGGTTTCAGACCTACCAGTAGAAACTAAAAGCCTACCATCAGCAGCTCGCCTCCCGCCCAGGATACGCGCGGTTACCTTGCCGACCGGCTTGAGGTAACAACCAATTTTTGCAGAGATTTCATTTCGTCGGTTTTTCTTGACCGGCTAGAGATGAATTCTCAGAAATCACTCTCTGTTAATCCTATTAAGATTATGCCAACCCATTTGGAAAAGTGAAGAGAAGAATAACTCACTGGACCGGCAAGCCAAAGATGTTGGGTTCGATTCCCAGCTACGCCATTGCGGCACATGCCTTACTTTTTCACCCTTCAGTAAATTACATCGTTTTTAACAAATCATAAATAGGAATGCAACCGAATACGAAAATACTGAATACCAAAGCTCATTTTTGGTAACCCGAATAAAATCAAATAATACTGAATGTAATGATGCTCAGGTTATAGTGCAAAACGGAAGCTAGGTACAGTTATCGAGTAAAAATTCGTCGAAAAAATTATATTTTCTGCGAAATTTCTCATAAACAGGCACATTTGACCTTTTAGGATTTGGTTCACCTTGTTGATAATTTTTGCATGAAAGAATCAACACAATATTCAGCATTTAGAACTTGACTTAATTTTAACTGATAAAGTCTATCAGATTGGCCAAAAAATTGTAATTTTACCCTCTTTAGTGCTGTTCGGTATTATTCGATACAGCGATGGACATTCTCCCGAAAAAAACCTCAGCCTGTCTATTCATTTTTTCGTTTTTTTTCCAAATTCGCGGAAAAAACTCGTGCTCATAGCTATTTTTCTTTGCTGACTGCCTGACAACCATTAATAAACGCTATATGCAAATTTTCTTACAGCAGTATGCCTTTTTGTTTTATCATGCAAAATTCGGTCTTTTCTAGACCGAATAATATCGAACTTTGGTTGCATCCCTATCATAAACCGTACAGTTTGATATTAATTAATGGCTCTACAACTGAAAGAGATACCGCGCGACTATTAAGAAAAAGTACGTACGCTAGATGAAATTGAAAACTTTTTTGTAAGCTAGACAGGCTTCTGATAGAATTCTGTGAAATATTGCATCGCCCTGAAGTGGATGTTTATTTGGCTGACGCAATAATTACTATGAGAAAGCTCCGAGTCAATCGTTGGTGGAATGGACAAAATTGGAAGGAGAGCAAATTCTTACGAATTATTAGAGCAGCAGCTAAAAGATTCAGTTCTGGTACCAGTGGGGTCGACAATTCGTTTCATTCAATGATCGGTTTTACTGTTTTGACCGGACCGTTTTTTGTGTTTAAGTAGAGTTTAAACATTCACATCTAGCATAGGTGAATAAATATTGACTACGTATTACAACAGTGCAGGCAAACGTACAGGGTGTAACTACATGTTCAACCAGAACTACACTAAGTGTTACATCAGGGATGTGAGGTGGGAAAAAAACACCGGAAAAAAACTGTTTTTTTCCGGAAAAAAACCGGTTTTTTTCCTAAGGGTCGGAAAAAAACATAAATCGCGGAAAAAAACTCAAGCTAAAAATAGCTAATTTACGTCATTTTTCGTTTAAAAAATGGACTTTTGCTATGTATAATAGGCCATACTGACTCAAAACTGTTAGAAAAACAACAAAAAAGACCAAATTTGGCATGAAAAAACAAAAATGCAAACTGCTGTAAGAAAATTTGCATATAGCGTTATTTATGGAACCTGTCAGGCACAGTTTCATGCCTGTTTCGTGATTTATATCAATGTAACACGTGTATTTCTGGTCTAACAAGACTGAGGAAGGCGCTAGAAAGCGTTAGGAATCATAAAACCAGCCTAGGATACTCAGAACTTGGGCTGGAGTTTTTTTCCGCGATTTAGGAAAAAAACCGGAAAAAAACCGGAAAAAAACTGGAAAAAAACAGGCTGAGGTTTTTTTCGGAAAAATATACAACCCTGTGTTACATATACGTTTGGTGAGCAGCTTAGATGCCAGCCAATTTTCAGCCATGTCTGTTGCTTAAAGGTCAGTTTCACTTAGCTGAAGATAATCTGTGCGATTTGCTGATTTTCAAGGTCTGCGCTATGGTGGCAAAAATGGATTTGCAACGTGAGTTTTAGCAAAAGTGATAAAGAAAGGAGGGGGAGGACAAGCAAAGCCGACTCGTTGTCTGTCAGCGCAGACAGCAGTGATTTCGAACCAGAAAGCTGCAGCTTCCCGACCTATCGACCCTGGTTGTTGCAAGCGCTAAACAAAGATGACCCCAATGGCCTCGTGGAATTTGAGTGGTTTTTGGAAGAGAAAGATACAACAATCAGTTTCCAGATCGAATCCTCTGGTCTGATTAGGCTCAATGCAAGCTGACTGGATGGGCCTCTTTGAAAATCACTGATTTCATGTTACTATAAAAATAATCGCTATGTCCTTCAAATGTATATTACCCACAATTGTACCGCAGGAGGCGAAACCTGTCCACTGCATCGAAAGCCTTGGAGATCAAGACCAGCAGCAGTACAAAGGGCCGGCTTACGTTGATTGAATCCTGTGGAATTTTTGCAGAGAGCAGTAGTGGTAGGGTGGCAAGCCCTGAAACCATGCTGGTGAGTCATAGATGATTGGAGAGCATAGGCAGAATCAGACGTTCCAACACTTTAACAAGCGGTGATAGGAGGTTGATTGGCCGGCAGGATGAGCTTGGTCTTTGCCTTTCTTGGGCAGTGGATGATGTTGGTCAGTACCATGTGCGAAGGAGAACGCACTGTTTGACACAGGCAGTCTTAGTACCTGTCGCCCAACAGCATGGCTAGAGTGGCTGGCAGTGATAGAAGGGAAACGTCCCAGGTGACGAACCACAGGGGTCGCGCAATGGACCGCATAGGTCGTAAGGTCCCCCCGCACATCGGATCGGATCGGACACAGGCAGACAAACGGTCCGCGAAGCACAAGGTACCGATAGGACCCAGGTGTTGCAGGTGTAGAATTGTGAGGTCATCAGGGCCCTCAGCAGGCCAGCTTTTGAAGCCATACATGGCTGAAGCGACTTGAGCACTTACTTCAGGTAAAGGTAGGAGCGCCGGTCACTCACTACGAATCTGACTTTTGATGTGACGAGGCTCTCTGTTTGGTAGAGACGGGTCGGGAGCTGCTGAGTTAAACTTCCTATTGAAAGCGTTGGCAGTACCGTTGTCAAGTAAATTAGTTTAGTAATTTACTTACTTTTTAATTTACTTTCACCTCCACAAAATAATTTACTTACTTTTTAATTTACTTCGACTGATTTACCAAGAATTTAATTTGATTTTAATTTACTTTCAACTTCTAATTAAATTCTAATTTACTTTTCTATGCAAAAAATTGTCAAAAATACCACAAAATCACCAAATATCTGAGTATGGATTTCTAGTAAACTGATGGCACTATGAATCTAACTCCATCCTTTTGTTAAGCTTCATGTTTTTAGTAAAATCAGTTGTTCAGAAATGCATTATAATTATTATTTCTAGGAGCAAACAAAACAGATGTAACGCTTTCGCTAACACTGTAACTTATGGACAGACCGGGATTTGATGAAACAAAGGGGTTTTCATGCATCAGTGGATACACGTATCAGGGGGTCTGGGGGTCTGCCCCCCCACCCGACTTAGGCCAGACCCCCGGATGGGGACCCCCACCGAGACGATTTTCCCGACCCCCCTCCCATTTTTCTGGCAAGTAATTTGTTGAACAAATTTTTGCGACTTTTTACATTTTCAGACGCAAAAATAGCAAAAATAGCCTGCAAAACAGCACTTTTTAGCTGTATTTCAGCCCAAATTAGCGATTTTTGACGATTTTTAGCCAAAAAATTACGATTTTTTTTCGATTTTTGAGGGTTTTTTTAGTGCCCAACCTCTCCCAAAATTTGGGCTCAGATCCCACGGCCGGCGCCAGACCCCCAACCCCCTCCCCCTTCGGCAGATGACCTGTGACATGTATGCATCAGTGGCGGCACGAAAACTGTAGCTTCACCGTAGTATAGGATTCCAATTATGATTTTTGAGAAAGATGTTTGACAGTTGTGAAATCACCAAATCATCATTTTTGGGTTTATAAAGCAAGCATCTACAGTACCTCTATAGGATTAGTCCTGACCAATTACGATATACATAACAGATCGAATAGTCAATGAAGCAAATTACAAGTAAATTAGAAGTAAATTGAAAGTAAATTTTTCAGGCTTTTCGATCTAATTTAATTTACTTTTTACTTGCTTCGCCATTTTCGTCAGAGATTTAATTTTATTTTAATTTACTTGGCACTCTTCGCAAGTAAATTATTTTCGAATTTAATTTAATTTTAATTTTAATTTACTTGACAACGGTAGTTGGCAGCTGCTAAGGCTGAGGTTCCCGTATGAAAGGGAAAGGTCACATGGCGATTGGAGGGAACATTCTGGCAGTCATTAGAAGGCACTTTGCGTAAAGCCGGATTGAGTCTGGAGGTGGGGTGGTAGGTAGGTGAAGCTGTTGATACGGGAGGGAGGTAGTGGCATGGCTGCTCATACTGCGGCTTGCAACGCTGATCGATAGTTCGTCTTGGGCGCTTACCACTGGGACTCTGGATTTCTTCGGCTTCTTCTTAAATAGGCCAACTCTAGTGAGCAGTACAACTGATAGACCGGTTAATACAGAGAGTAAATTCATTGACAACACTAGTAAGAACATCATACAAAACAAGAATGAGAATAGTCCAGCTGGACTTTTCCAAATTGTATAGTCTTTGTTTTGTGTGTTGGTCACAAGCGCTTAACTTACAGTACTAAAGGCCATTCAGAATCCACTCGGTTTCTGTTTTAAGCAAAATTTTTCAATTTACTAGATCAGTTTATTTCTAGCTACCGCATTTGACATAGCCTTGGGGTTTTTCAATACGAAAACATGAGATACTACGGTAGCAATTTGCAGATTTTCTGAGAAAACATTCGGCAATTGTGGGACACTACCCCCATTAGCGGAAACCTATCATATTAACTTAAGACTAAGATTGAATCTAAAAGTAAGTCTAACTTCATCCCTAGGTTCATTCATCCCGAACTGTCTACACGCTGGGTCTGCTCACACACTGGGTACGCACGGGGAGCAGAGCAATCAAGAAACGGCCTCACACTAGGCAACTACAGGCCAACACTTGACCTCACCCTCACTTACACACACCCCTAGTTTTGCAAAATCCTGGATACGCTTTCTAGCAGGTCGTTCAACCACTGGTCAGCTCTTGAGCTGCGTCAATGATTGGACGATCTCTGTGGACCAGCGGATACCGGTTGACGTCATCTATCTTGACATTGCTAAAGCATTTGATACTGTAAGTCATCCGAAATTGCTAAAAAAGTTGAAAGCTTATGGGATTTGTGGCCAGTTATTGAAATGGCTCAGTGCCTTTCTCAATAACCGTGCCCAAAGGGTCTGTATCAATGGATACAGCTCTGATTGGATTCCAGTCCAATCAGGTGTGCCTCAGGGCTCTGTCTTGGGTCCAGTCCTATTTCTCATATATATTAACGATCTACCTGAAGTACTAAAGCATAGCAAAATCAAACTGTTTGCTGATGACTCCAAAATCTATTTTTCCGTCCCTACACTAATTGGCAATACTGTACTTTCAGATGATTTAAGATGCATTTTGCGAGAAAGTCAGCTTTGGTGCCGAAGAGAGGGGGCAAGCAGGGCCATCTCACGGATCTGGCTGATATTTATATCTATTAAAATAGAGCACAGTCGAAGACCAACGGTGCATGCCCGGCCACCAGCAACCCCCTAGAACCGGAGCTACACCCCCTCAAAGTTGGGTCGGCAGCAATTTTCGGGCTCATTTTAATAGCTCTGACACCCTCCATTCAAACGATCACCCTTCATTCGTTTCTTAAGCTAGGATCTCGACTCGCATATGGTTTTGTAGCTGGTCCAATGGCCTTTCATTTTCTGGTACTCCGGTTTCCAGATCGTAGCTGGTTACCGAAATATTCGCCGAAAACTGCGAAATTTCCACAAAATGCCACTCCGTTTTTTTTTCGAAAAATCTTTATAATTTTTTGTGCAAAGGCCCTGCCAAGCTAATGTTTTAACAAAAGTTAGGCATGAGTTGGCCAAACAAAATGAGCGCCCCAAAGTGTGCGGTTAGGGGGGGAGGGGGGGGGTGTTTTGGCCTCTCAAAGGTGTTCGAAAAAAATTTTTCTCTGCAAAGCTTAGTTGTTAGCATACTGTTATATGCAGTTTTGTGTGCTGAGTTCGAAAATGCATTCAGTTTAGCTAGATTCGCTCTGGATCGGGAGAAATTGGCGTCCAAATTTGAGACCAACCCTATTTCTTGACTGGCACTACTCGCTAGTATGACCATTAACCGCGGTGCAATGCAGTTTTTCTTACGTAGTTTTTGCTACTGATTCCGAAAATAACTTTATTTTTGCTCTACGTTGCCTACTTTTGAAGATATCGGCATTTTTATGATTTGGGAACAAAACGGCTGCACTTGCTATAACATGCTCGTTTGAAAGGTGGCTCAATTCTGTCGCATCTAGAGTACAGAGCCATAAAAATTTATATCACCTAATGCAGTTTTTGCCGCTGATTACGAAAATGACATCTGTTTTTCAATCTGACTGCTCCTGAGCTACTTATGTAACTTTTATGCCCTGGTACTCAGACAATAAGTTATCTGTCAAATCTGGACATAATATGGTATCTATCTGGTGCAGTTTTCTCCGCTGATTCAGAATATTATCATATTTTTGCGCTACGGTCACTCTGTCGCAAGTTATGGACCTCCAAAGTTTCATTAAGAAACATGCCGTGAGAAGCCGTAATCCAAAAATAAATGTTCAGCATTCATGCATTTCTGAAATGAACCTTTTGTCAGTCAATAGTGTACCCGACCTATTTTGACCCGCTGAGTTAAAAAATGGCGTTTGTTTTAATCTATAGTTACTCGTTTTGGAGATATATGAATATTAATGCAAATTTTGTTTGATCAGTAATATCTCAAAATTGAACAGCAGTAGAGAAAAACAAACGCCATTTTTGAACTCAGCGGGTCAAAATAGGTCGGGTACACTATTGACTGACAAAAGTTTCATTTCAGAAATGCATGAATGCTGAACATTTATTTTTGGATTACGGCTTCTCACGGCATGTTTCTTAATGAAACTTTGGAGGTCCATAACTTGCGACAGAGTGAGCGTAGCGCAAAAATATGATAATATTCTGAATCAGCGGAGAAAACTGCACCAGATAGATACCATATTATGTCCAGAGTTCACAGATAACTTATTGTCTGAGTACCAAGGCATAAAAGTTACATAAGTAGCTCAGGAGCAGTCAGATTGAAAAACAGATGTCATTTTCGTAATCAGCGGCAAAAACTGCATTAGGTGATATAAATTTTTAGGGCTCTGTACTCTAGATGCGACTGAATTGAGCCACCTTTCAAACGAGCATGTTATAGCAAGTGCAGCCGTTTTGTTCCCAAATCATAAAAATGCCGATATCTTCAAAAGTAGGCAACTTAGAGCAAAAATAAAGTTATTTTCGGAATCAGTAGCAAAAACTACGTAAGAAAAACTGCATTGCACCGCGGTTAATGGTCATACTAGCGAGTAGTGCCAGTCAAGAAATAGGGTTGGTCTCAACTTTGGACGCCAATTTCTCCCGATCCAGAGCGAATCTAGCTAAACTGAATGCATTTTCGAACTCAGCACACAAAACTGCATATAACAGTATGCTAACAACTAAGCTTTGCAGAGAAAAATTTTTTTCGAACACCTTTGAGAGGCCAAAACACCCCCCTCCCCCCTAACCGCACACTTTGGGGCGCTCATTTTGTTTGGCCAACTCATGCCTAACTTTTGTTAAAACATTAGCTTGGCAGGGCCTTTGCACAAAAAGTTATAAAGATTTTTCGAAAAAAAACGGAGTGGCATTTTGTGGAAATTTCGCAGTTTTCGGCGAATATTTCGGTAACCAGCTACGATCTGGAAACCGGAGTACCAGAAAATGAAAGGCCATTGGACCAGCTACAAAACCATATGCGAGTCGAGATCCTAGTTTAAGAAACGAATGAAGGGTGATCGTTTGAATGGAGGGTGTCAGAGCTATTAAAATGAGCCCGAAAATTGCTGCCGACCCAACTTTGAGGGGGTGTAGCTCCGGTTCTAGGGGGTTGCTGGTGGCCGGGCATGCACCGTTGGTCTTCGACTGTGCTCTATTTTAATAGATATAAATATCAGCCAGATCCGTGAGATGGCCCTGCTTGCCCCCTCAAAGCTGACTTTCTCGCAAAATGCATCTTAAACGCGGTGTTCAACTGGGCTAAGACTATGCAATTGAATATTGCATTGCATAAATCTTCAGTCCTACATCTGTATCCCCGACTCAACTCAATGTTCGAATACACAGTTGATGGCACAATCATTCCCACTTCTGAATGTGTTCGGGATCTGGGGGTTTTGATTACTCCCGACCTAAAATTTACAGCCCACTGCAATTACATTACTAATAGGGCTCGCGTTATGGCCAATCTTATTCTGTCGTGCTTTGAGCTAAAGGATCCTGATTTTCTCATTAAAATGTTCAAAACTTACGTACGTCCTAGATTAGAATACGGGACCCAAGTTTGGTCCCCTCATTTGACAAGAGATATTCAGAAAATTGAATCTGTGCAGCGTTTCTTTACTTCTAAGATCCCTGGGCTTGGTTCTCTCCCTTATGAAATTCGTCTAGTAGCTACGGGCTTACAGTATTTGGACATCAGGAGAATACAAGCCGATCTTGTATTTGTCTATAAACTGCTTCATGGCATAGTTGATATGTCATGCGAAGAGTTTTTCTCTATAGCACCCCAAACTGTAACTCGTAGCCACTCTTTACAACTATCTGTTCAACGAGCACGGTCTAACACAAGACATTTTTCTTTTGCTTGTAGAGTTGTCCCGATATGGAACAGTTTACCTGATAATGTGGTCCATTCCCGATCCGTTAAAATCTTAAAGGAGGCAGTCAGTCGCTTAAATCTTTCGTGTTTTACTAATAGATAGGCTTGGGTTATAAAATAGCTATTACATGGCTAACTCAATGCCTTTTCCTTGACTCATATCGCTCTTATCGTTACTTTGTACTATCATTATGCTACATGTGTGTCTGGGAATAAACTTTACTTACGCCACTGCTCAAAAGCTATTCTTTCAAAATTTTCTTGCCCTGGTTGGGCAGTGGCCCAACTAGGCCTCTTCAAAATTTTATTCACAGTGCAAAAGATCCTGCCTGCATCACTGGAATGTACCTGTTGACTGAAATCCAATTTTTGGCCCAGAATGGGGTATTGGGGGTCTCAGGTATTGGTATTGGGTATTAGGTTTTTCGGGTATTGTTTGCACTCCAGTTTTATTCATAATGTGTAAAACTTGGTGCACACGATGAACGAATGGAATGAAATTCAGAAATTGTTCACCTTTTGTTAGTAGGTAAACACTAGTGATGTAAAATTATGGAATTTGAATTTCAATTCAATTACAATTAAATTATGGGCTCAGTTTTTAATTTCAATTAAATTAAATTAAATTAATTGAAATAGTTTTCCATTATTTTCAATTACAATTATATTTTCAATTAAATTATGGAACCTCGGAAAACTTCAATTATGCAATTTTTTTCAATTATTTTTCAATTTTTTTAAAATTTTTCTATTTTTGCTGTTAAAAGACAGAGACAGTGACCCAGGACTTCAGCAAATGTCCATGTAAAATCTTAGAGAGACACGGTCAGCCTGCTGCCCAACCAGGCGAGAAAATTTTAAAAAGTTACCTTTTAAAAACGCATAAAATGGCATTCTGGGGGGAAATTTACAGTCAGTTCATTATTATATATAAGTACATATTCTAAAGGTTGTGAGCATTTTTGAGCAATATCACTTCCTAGGTACCTTCGCTAAAAAGGGAGTGTAAACCCATCATACATCCAAAAATCACTGTTTTGACTTTTATGAACTACAAAATATAAAGCAGAGCATAGAATATTACCAAACAAAGTGAGGTCAGTTCAGTATAAAGAGGTGACAAACAGTAAATAGGATTTTGTTTGATGTCATTAGCCCTTTTAATACTTACCCATTTCCTTACATTCACCACAGGAAATAATTGAAAATATAATTGAAATTCCAGGCGAATTTCAATTAAATTACAATTAAATTATGGCCCAACTTTTGAATTTCAATTAAATTAAATTAATTGAATTGAAATTAAAAACGGCCAATTATGCGAATTTCAATTACAATTAAATTAATTTTTTACATCACTAGTAAACACATTAGTGTCATTAGTGCGCCGCCTCGCTTGGCGGTCGGTCGGGCCGCTTCTTAAACTGTGAGATTAGCCAACCGTTCGTTACATCTCTGTTGCTGAATGAAAACCGTCTCTGTTCTATGTATTCGATCTAATTGAAAATGTTCCTTCTGTTTCGTTATCAGTGGTGTGCCATGCTTTTCCCTGTTACCATGTTACTGCTGTTACCTTCAATGCATGGCTACCCAGTGACGATCAAGGACATTTTTGAAGAAGTCAAGAACATTGAGAAAATTGGCAACGACTACAAGAAGTATGCAGAAGGCATCCTGTCACGTTGCGAAGTCAAGTTGAAACCATCTACCGTGCGTTCGTGCTCAGATGTGGTCTCACTGCGACAGCAAATTCAAAAGAAGCCGTTCAATTATTGCTTGGTTTTCGAAGTGTCATCAAGAGCAGTCGGATTTAGCCAGGCATACTGTTAGCTCGGGGTTTGAGCAATCCATCAGTGCTGGAGAGTTTACTGTTATTGTTATTATTGTTGTGTGTGAAGCGCTGATGTTTTTCTTGGGTCGCCGGTCTGTCAGTGTTGTCGCGGTGAGTCGAAATGCAAAACGAAGTGCAAAGAATGCAATCGCTTAGCTGAAGTTTATAATTTTCTGGGCTCCATACAAATCATCTATTGATGCCTTTAATTGCTGTTCTGTTTAGCCATACCAGATACGT
This sequence comes from Sabatieria punctata, assembly GCA_030248155.1. NCBI lineage: Eukaryota > Metazoa > Nematoda > Chromadorea > Araeolaimida > Comesomatidae > Sabatieria > Sabatieria punctata. The sequence continues at coordinate 146,456 of JASANB010006517.1, forward strand.
CATGTAATTGGTATGTTGTTTTGTCTAGTGAACGTGCAGATAACGTAGCCAAACTGCTGATCTAATGTTTTTGAGTGGTTTTAAGAGCGACCGGCAGTAATAGTTGGTTTGATTTTTAGCGGCGCTAGAGCTGTGTATATTTTTTTGATAAGGGCCCTATTGTAAATTCCTCCGGCTGGGGGTAAATAGGGTCCTTTGTAATAGGTATTTTGCCTTTCTTATATGGTATTGATTTGTTGTTCTCTACCTATTACAAGAAATAAACATACATACATACATACATACATACATACATACATACATACATACATACATACATACATACATACATACATACATTGCTAAATTACGGTTTAAAGTTCTTCAACTGATCATGGTTAGATCTGCTGTGTATAGTGCACTCACATTTGTCGTACAGGCAAAATTCGTTTTCGGAAAAGGAAAATTCGTTTTCGATTACGGAAAAGGCAAAAAGCAGGTGATGTCACGCAAAATTCGTTTTCGATTTCGGAAAAGGCAAAAAGCAGGTGATGTCAGGGAAAGCAGAGAGCAGCTGAAGCAGGCCCCCACAGTCCTGCGCGGAAAGCAGCCCGACTAGCGCACTGTCCATTTTGCACAGCTCTACCGGGGGACGCAACCTGGCCACCACAGACCAGGTCCTCCTGAACCCCAAACAGGAGCAACGGCCAACCTTGGCTTCGCTTTGGAGCCAGCACCACCTGGCTGACTCACACCTACAACCGATCGTTTTTAAACGACGTCCGCTATTTTGAAACATTAAATGAACGGGTTTTCGACTTACGAAACAAAACTAAACGAACATGCGAATTGGCGTTGTCATATAATTTCTTTCGTTTAAATTAGGCGCATTTGTGCCATTGGTGGAGCTACAGTATCTGAAAATGGTCCACTGAAAGTGGCGTTTGCATACATGCATTATACAGTCGAACGAAGCTCGTAAATGGAACCCTCGATAAATGGAACAACTCGCTAAATGGACCACAGAAATGCTGGGCTACCCATTTTCCTATACTTTTCTACAGGGCAAACCTCATAAAAAATGGAACAACTCGGGAAATGGAACAGAAATTCTGGGACTACCCATTCGGTCTATAGACAACTGGTTGGGTTGCTAGCCAACCAGGCGAGAAAAAACTTATAAAGTTACCATTTAAGATGCATTTTGCGAGAAAGTCAGCTTTGAGGGGGCAAGCAGGGCCATCTCACGGATCTGGCTGATATTTATATCTATTAAAATAGAGCACAGTCGAAGACCAACGGTGCATGCCCGGCCACCAGCAACCCCCTAGAACCGGAGCTACACCCCCTCAAAGTTGGGTCGGCAGCAATTTTCGGGCTCATTTTAATAGCTCTGACACCCTCCATTCAAACGATCACCCTTCATTCGTTTCTTAAGCTAGGATCCCGACTCGCATATGCTTTTGTAGCTGGCCCAATGACCTTTCATTTTCTGGTACTCCCGTTTCCAGATCGTAGCTGGTTACCGAGATATTCGCCGAAAACTGCGAAATTTCCACAAAATGCCACTCCGTTTTTTTCGAAAAATCTTTATAACTTTTTGTGCAAAGGCCCTGCCAAGCTAATGTTTTAACAAAAGTTAGGCATGAGTTGGCCAAACAAAATGAGCGCCCCAAAGTGTGCGGTTAGGGGGGGGAGGGGGGGTGTTTTGGCCTCTCAAAGGTGTTCGAAAAAAATTTTTTTCTGCAAAGCTTAGTTGTTAACATACTGTTATATGCAGTTTTGTGTGCTGAGTTCGAAAATGCATTCAGTTTAGCTAGATTCGCTCTGGATCGGGAGAAATTGGCGTCCAAAGTTGAGACCAACCCTTTTTCTTGACTGGCACTACTCGCTAGTATGACCGTTAACCGCGGCGCAATGCAGTTTTTCTTATGTAATTTTTGCTGCTGATTCCGAAAATGACTTTATTTTTGCTCTACGTTGCCTACTTTTGAAGATATCGGCATTTTTATGATTTGGGAACAAAACGGCTGCACTTGCTATAACATGCTCGTTTGAAAGGTGACTCAATTCAGTCGCATCTAGGGTACAGAGCCATAAAAATTAATATCACCTAATGCAGTTTTTGCCGCTGATTACGAAAATGACATCTGTTTTTCAATCTGACTGCTCCTGAGCTACTTATGTAACTTTTATGCCCTGGTACTCAGACAATAAGTTATCTGTTAAATCTGGACGTAATATGGTATCTATCTGGTGCAGTTTTCCCCGCTGATTCAGAATATTATCATATTTTTGCGCTACGGCCACTCTGTCGCAAGTTATGGACCTCGAAAGTTTCATTAAGAAACATGCCGTGAGAAGCTGTAATCCTAAAATAAATGTTCAGCATTCGTGCATCTCTGAAATGAACCTTTTGTCAGTCAATAGTGTACCCGACCTATTTTGACCCGCTGAGTTCAAAAATGGCGTTTGTTTTAATCTATAGTTACTCGTTTTGGAGATACATGAATATTAATGCAAATTTTGTTTGATCAGTAATATCTCAAAATTGAACAGCAGTAGAGAAAAACAAACGCCATTTTTGAACTCAGCGGGTCAAAATAGGTCGGGTACACTATTGACTGACAAAAGGTTCATTTCAGAAATGCATGAATACTGAGCATTTATTTTAGGATTACAGCTTCTCATGGCATGTTTCTTAATGCAACTTTGGAGGTCCATAACTTGCGACAGAGTGGCCGTAGCGCAAAAATATGATAATATTCTGAATCAGCGGAGAAAACTGCACCATATAGATACCATATTATGTCCAGATTTGACAGATAACTTATTGTCTGAGTACCAGGGCATAAAAGTTACATAAGTAGCTCAGGAGCAGTCAGATTGAAAAACAGATGTCATTTTCGTAATCAGCGGCAAAAACTGCATTAGGTGATATAAATTTTTATGGCTCTGTACCCTAGATGCGACTGAATTGAGTCACCTTTCAAACGAGCATGTTATAGCAAGTGCAGCCGTTTTGTTCCCAAATCATAAAAATGCCGATATCTTCAAAAGTAGGCAACGTAGAGCAAAAATAAAGTTATTTTCGGAATCAGCAGCAAAAACTACGTAAGAAAAACTGCATTGCACCGCGGTTAATGGTCATACTAGCGAGTGGTGCCAGTCAAGAAAAAGGGTTGGTCTCAACTTTGGACGCCAATTTCTCCCGATCCAGAGCGAATCTAGCTAAACTGAATGCATTTTCGAACTCAGCAGACAAAACTGCATATAACCGTAGGCTAACAACTAAGCTCTGCAGAAAAAAATTTTTTTCGAACACCTTTGAGAGGCCAAAACACCCCCCCCTCCCCCCCCCCTAACCGCACACTTTGGGGCGCTCATTTTGTTTGGCCAACTCATGCCTAACTTTTGTTAAAACACTAGCTTGGCAGGGCCTTTGCACAAAAAGTTATAAAGATTTTTCGAAAAAAAACGGAGTGGCATTTTGTGGAAATTTCGCAGTTTTCGGCGAATATCTCGGTAACCAGCTACGATCTGGAAACGGGAGTACCAGACAATGAAAGGCCATTGGGCCAGCTACAAAAGCATATGCGAGTCGGGATCCTAGCTTAAGAAACGAATGAAGGGTGATCGTTTGAATGGAGGGTGTCAGAGCTATTAAAATGAGCCCGAAAATTGCTGCCGACCCAACTTTGAGGGGGTGTAGCTCCGGTTCTAGGGGGTTGCTGGTGGCCGGACATGCACCGTTGGTCTTCGACTGTGCTCTATTTTAATAGATATAAATATCAGCCAGATCCGTCAGATGGCCCTGCTTGCCCCCTCTCTTCGGCACCAAAGCTGACTTTCTCGCAAAATGCATCTTAAAAAACGTATAAAATGGAATTCTGGGGGAAAATTACAATTAGTTCATTATTATATATCAGTACATAATTTTAAAGTTTTCAGCATTCTTGAGCAACATCACTTCCTACCACCTACATACCTTCACCAAAAAACGGGTCTATACTTTACTTACTGTCACTATACATGCAAAATTACTGTTTTAACTTTTGTGAACTATGAAATAAAAAGCAGAGCATAAAATAGCACAAAACAATTTGAGCTCAGTATAAACAGGTATTGTTCGTTTCTCGAATGACCTCTCAGTCCAAGTGGTAACAGTTGGACTTTATTATCGTTTAAGTCTAGTCTAGCAAAATGATACCCACCTACCATTGTTTCCTTTGGTAAGGTCAAGGCTGTGTGTGTAGCCGGACAACCGGCCCGGCCTGGCCTCTGCCTGGTCCTTGCTTGGTGTTGCTTTGGACCTTTCTTTCTTTCTTGAATAAATTTAAAACTACTAAAATTAGCAGCATCTAAGCTACCCATGACCGTGTATTTGTGTGAAATTTGATTGAATTCCATTCACATAGTCGTGTCAAAGGTGTGGCACTAGCGTGGTTCGCCCTATAGAAATATTCTATGAAACAAACAGAGTCAATAGAAGCTGTCATATACAATGTAGTGTTTGTGCACTTTGGTGCATGTTGATTATTATTCGCTATACAGAGAGAAGGTATTATTAGAGGACCTATTATACTTAAGCTAACCGGAGTGAATGGAGCGCTTCCTGTTATCGAGAATTCTCCGCGTCAACCCGGCTCTATTTGTTGCCTTTATTAGTCATTTCTCCAGTACGTTCAGCCTTATTTAGATCCAAAATCAGCAGAAAGTCATTAGCCTCTTGAAGAAGTTCACTAAAATAATCCGATGCGAAACCCAGCTACGCTAAGCACTCTAAAAGTCTGAATGAATGTCGGCCTTTGTAATTTTCAACCTGTCTTTTCTAATCCTTGGCATAACGGCCGTGTTCGGCAATTCGCTAGTGTTGGCAGTTGTTGTGAAGTTTCCAATTCTCCTTACCAATGAATGTTTCGTGCTGATCAGCTTGCTAGCCGTTTCTGATTGGTCGACGGGTAAGATTACATACAGTAGCTAACTTTTGCAATAATCACATAGAGTAGAACCGCACATTTTTTTTACTGTAGCAACCACTAAACTCAGCCGATTTCAATGAATCTTTTCTAAATGAAAGATAAGTATATCGTTGAAAGAGTGATCAAACTTTCATTAAGCTTAGTTCCTGAGATATGGACCCTCAAAGTCAAAACAGATTTTGGCAATGAACAGATTTTTAATTTGAGGGCAAATATCTCAGGAACCAACCATGATTGTATTTGAATGATGAAAGTTTCACCAATCTCTCAAGAACTTGTTTGTCTTTAATTTAAGAAAAGATTCGTTGAAATCGGTTGAGATTTGCGTTCGCTACCTACAGTACAAGATGTTGTTTTTTACGGACATTTTACATGTAAGTATGTGCAGGTTTATCTATCAACTGCTTCCTTTTAGGTCTAGGCAGCTTCATCGCCGGCATGAAGCGCTTTCAAGTAATCGATTCAGCCAAGAATTTCACCAAAGGAGAGTGCATGGCTTTCACAGCGCCCATGATAGCTGGCATGACCTCGGGTCAAGTTTTCATCTTGTTCGTCTGCTACGACCGACTTAACGCAGTACTGAAACCGATGAGTTACGGACCTGCCATGCACATCAGAACAGCTAAAGTTGCTGGTTCCGTTACTCTTGGATACACTCTCATCTCGGTAGGGACTTTGCTTTGCTTTTAAAGAAGGGGGCTTCGCACAGAACCTACACAGTAAAAAGCGTTTCTACCTATTTCAGCTGGCACTCATGTTCACTGGGGTGGACCTAAACAGCCGACCGGCAGCTTGCAATGCAGGCGCGTCCTGGACGGATGTCTACCGTATCTACTGGGCCGTTTTTACCTTTTCATCTGGATCGGCAGTGGCAACTGGCTACGGTGCGATAATGTGGGCGGTGCGACACAAAGCACGCCACGCCCCTCTGTCGACAGCCAATAGACATCGAGCACGACAGGACCGCGTGACCAATGTGTCTCAGACTGTTTTAGCTGGTTACGTTCTCTTTTGGGTAGCGCCTAATGTCATCTACACGGTTGCGGGGTTGGTGGGCGTGGAACCGCGGGTTCTAGGGGTGTTGGGACCGATCATTGGAGTGGGATCTGGGATTAACAGTTCGGTGAATGTGGCCATTTATGCATATAAACATAGGAAGTTTAAGAAATGTTTACGGGACTTGGTGAGGGGCAGAATTTTAGCGGGGTCCCGCACTGCATCTAATGCTAATAGCAGAGTACTGGCGTTTCGTTAATTGGGGTACGGTAACTTTACCATACATGGTAGATTGTATACATTCAGGAGAATGATACAGTATTTATACCCAAGACAAAGCGGTATCATATGTATTATAGCTACCGAGCATGTACAGTAACTAGAGAGTGTGCTCCAACATGATGTTCTCATTGCTACTGTGTAGTGAAATGTTTGTTGTTGTGGAAAAAATTGTATTGTAAAGTCCTTTTTACGTATAAAATTGAATCATTTTTTGTGTTTTGCGCGCTTGTTAATTTGCTCGATCAAAAGTATGATGAAAAATGGTTTAGACCCTAAAAAATTGGGCTAAAACATGAGTTTAAGGAAAGAAACACGATATTATTCGTTGATGTTGACGCTTATTTAGATTGGAATTGAATTTTTCCGAAAAGTGCCTAACTAAATAAACGCTCATTTAGAAAAATCCGGTAACTGCCTCTTTTTGCAGCATTCAGTTCACAAGATTTTCAGACGCTCATACGCATTTGCTTTATTTGCACATTTTTGTCATATTGTTTTGAACAAATAGGGACATCACATTTTTGCTATGACCTATGTGTACGACCTCGATCAGAAACTTGTACTCAGGCCTAGCCCTAAATCTGGAGGCTTGCCTTTGACCCTCGGCTTAAAGCTTAGCTTTGGACTGACTCTTAGACTTTATACTTTGTAGGCTGCTGTTATGTAAGCTTTCTACAAATATCCTCCCGACGGGGGCATTGTGTTCCGCAAATGTAGAATTTTCTAATTTGTGAAGCGCCGAGTGAAAGGGTAAGGGGCGCTACGATTCCCTACCCATTGCACCAAAGGAAAAACAGCCTAGGTTTACACTCCGGGAATGACGCATTCCTTCAGTTTGAACCTAAACCTATAAGCTTCAAGTTAGAATCAAGGCTTGATTTGCTGGGGTGAAAAGGCCTGTTCTCGTGTTTTCAGGGGTTGTGCAGCTGTCGCGCAGATTAGTACAATAACTTTTGGAAATTTTTTTCAATCGTCAGCAGAGAAAGTTTCCAAGTTAACTACTAATTTTACGCCTCCCGAAAGGATGTTTTATATTTAAAAAGATTGAAACACTTCAAAACATTTCAATACTGGACTGAAACAGTGTTTTGCACTCAAGTTTAAAGGAATTTTTGTGCTCTCGAGATAACGATGCGTAAAATAGAAATAGGATTACGCAAGTAAGTTTTACAGTCTAACCAAGATAAGAAACATGGTCTTTGTTCATTCACAGAGACTATAAATGGCCTGTTAGACGTTTTTGTGTTCGAACCTGTTACAAGGTCAAACAGATTTCCTGCTATTATAGGTAGCAATTGAATTACTATTATAATTGAATGTTTTAGCTTTCTTTTTTACTTAATTTCACAACTTCCACGGCGCACTGGTTGTGAGTGTGACGTAGGCCTTCTTCTTGGCTGGTAGTTTGTTGGCAGAGTTTCTTTTGGGACATGAAGGCCCTTCACCTGTCGAAATTAGGCCCATAATTAGCTTGCTTTTGCTTATTCGCGCTTTATAAGCCAAAAGGTTTCTTGCTAGCTCTTATGCATGTACACCTACTCAGTTACAGTTAGGTGGTAGGGATGGATGGGGATGCCAATGGTATTCTGGGATGTATTCTGTATCATTTGGTATTCTCGGTGTTAGGACTATTTTTCTGTTTTATTTCCTTTTGCTCACTAACAGTACGGTCTACGGACGTGATTAGAACTGTTTGTTTAGTCTATATGTATAGCTGCGATCTTAAACAAAAAATATTCAAACAGATGTTTGAGAAGTTTGTCGAAACACTTCTTAGCCTGAACCGTTTTCGTCAGAGATCTTTGATGCATGCATACGTGCACTAGGGAGTTATCCCAGCTAGAAATCACCCCCACCCCAAAAATGCAAGTACTACTAGTAGCGGCTCCAGTCATACATGTAACAGCTCCGGGCGGACCTGGGGGAGGGGGGTAGGGGGTTTCCTCAGGTGGGGAGTCGAGGGGGGTTTCGCCCAGGTGGGGGGTCCCAAATTTCAAAAAGCTCCAAAACGCCTAGAAAAAATTTTAAAAACAAGTAAAAAACGACAAAAAGAGCTTCCAAAAACACCGATTTTTCTTAAATATCAGCAGTGGAAACGCCAAATTCGGTTTCCAAAGGCTTTTCAAGTGAATTTTAGGCTAAAAATTAGTGATTTCTGACCCAGCTTGTTAATACTGGAGCCACTACTATAGTCCATGTCAAAAAGGAGCGGACTGGCGGTTTTTTGCGAATAACTCCTTATGGGTGCATCAGAGCGCTTTTTGCCTCATAACCAAAGTTGTAGAGTGGCTCGAGCTCGGTACTCTGGTGAAACCTAATCTGCGCAACGCGCCATGGTAATGCTAATGTGCGCAACGGAAAAAAAATCAGCCTTTCCTATAGTTGGGATGAACGTGAGTTTTTCAGTGAATTATAATCTCCAGACCCCGGGGATTTCAAAAATGTATTCATGTTTCTTCTAGGTGGAACGGTTCCAGAGTTATACACCATCAAAGTTGGCCGAAAATGCTAAAAATGGCCATTTTTGGCGATTTTCAGATTTCTGGGGGGGGATTGGAATAACTCTGGACCAACTCAGCCGATCAGGCTGAAATTCACATATATGGTGTAAAATTTAGTTTTACGTCGATTGAGACACATAAGAACCCTGAAAAATTGACCCTGATACCGTAATCCCGATTTTTTCAACTTTAGGTCATTTGATTTTTTCTCTGGTTGCATGTAGTAGTTTAAGCTCTCCACTGTGGTTAAAAATGTACTTTACAGTGTTTTGAATCGATTTCAGTCCGTTCTGAAGCTATTCGGATACTGTAGTTTGTGGTCCTGGCACAAAAACAACTTTTTGTCAATTAACATTATTCCTGCGGCAAAGAAATGACCTATAGAGTAGGCACTAAGGGTTTTGATGGTCAGGGAATCCATTGCTGACATAACTATAATCACTGGGATACGGTATTTTGAGGTCCCAACACGAAAATTGCTATTTTGCGTTTATGCATGCCTGGTGAAAGGAAACGCTCTATAGAGTAGGCAATAAAGGTTTTCAGGGGCGGGGAATCTATTCCTGACAGAACTATCATCGCAGGGTTACTGTATTTTGAGGTCCAGACGAGAAAATGGTTATATTTTGCTATTTGGGTGTTTCTGTTGCATGGAAACGATGAATTGACAAGCACTTAAGGTTGTCGGCATCAGCGAATTCATTCAGGGCATAGCGAATGTTACTGGATTACTGTATATTGTGGTCCTGGAACGAATGTACTAACTCATAAGTTTGATTACCTACTTTATTTAGCTTTCTCCTGCAACAGGAACACCTAAATTGCAAAAAATAACAATTTTCTCGTCGGGACCACAAAATACAGTAACCCAGCAATGGCGGTTATGTCAGCAATAAATTCCCCACCCCTGAAAACCTATATTGTCTACTCTATAGAGCGTTTCCTTGCACCAGGCATGCATAAACGCAAAATAGCATTTTTCGTGTCGGGACCTCAAAATACATTATCCCAGTGATTACAGTTATGTCAGCAATGGATTCCCTGACCATGAAAACCCTTAGTGCCTACTCTATAGCTCATTTCTTTGCCGCAGGAACAATGTAAATTGACAAAAAGTTATTTTCGTGCCAGGACCACACACTACAGTGTCCGAATAGCTTCAAAATGGACTGAAATCGATTCAAAACACTGTAAAGTACATTTTTAACCACAGTGGAGGGCTTAAACTACTACATGCAACCAGAGAAAAAATCAAATGACCTAAAGTTGAAAAAATCGGGATTACGGTATCAGGGTCAATTTTTCAGGGTTCTTATGTGTTCAATCGACGTAAAACTAAATTTTACACCATATATGTGAATTTCAGCCTGATCGGCTGAGTTGGTCCAGAGTTATTCCAATCCCCCCCCAGAAATCTGAAAATCGCCAAAAATGGCCATTTTTAGCATTTTCGGCCAACTTTGATGGTGTATAACTCTGGAACCGTTCCACCTAGAAGAAACATGAATACATTTTTGAAATCCCCGAGGTCTGTAGATTATAATTCACTGAAAAACTCGCGTTCATCCCAACTACAGGAAAAGCTGATTTTTTTCCATTGCGCAGATTAGCATTACCATGGCGCGTTGCGCAGATTAGGTTGCACCAGAGTACCGAGCTCGAGCCACTGTACAACTTTGGTTATGAGGCAAAAAGCGCTCCGATGCACCCATAAGGAGTTATTCGCAAAAAACCGCCAGTCCGCTCTTTTTTGACATGGACTATAGTACTTGTATTTTCTGGTCGGGGGAGGGTGTCCCTTAACCTGTCTCGGGGGGGGTGAGGGGGTTTGGCCTTTCCAGCAGGGGGGTAGCCCCCCCAAACCCCCCTAGTACATGTATGGCTCCAGTACTGACGAACTGGCTCAGAAATAATTAATTTAAAATTCGTTTGAAAAGCCTTTGGAAACCGAATTTGGCGTTTCCACTGCTGATATTTAAGAGAAATTGGTGTTTTTCAAAGCCCTTTTTATCGTTTTTTTGCTTGTTTTTAGCTCTGAAACGCTATTTGGCAGCTTAAAAAGCGATTTTAGCCTGCTTACTGAAAAAAACATGCTAAAACCGCATTTCCAGGCATTTTCAGGCTTTTTGAAGTTTTGGACCCCTCTGGACGAAACCCCCACGCCGGCACGGTCCTGTTGCATGTATGGCTGACATACATTTGAGATTTGAACATGAGCTTCAGGACGTTCTAGGGCAATCCTACTCATACATGTAACAGGTCATCCGCCGAAGGGGGAGGGGGTTGGTGGTCTGGCGCCGGCCTGGGGCGTCTAGCCAAAATTTTGGGAGGGGGGTCGGGCACTAAAAAACGCTCAAAAATCGAAAAAACCGCACTTTTTGGCCAAAAATCGCTAATTTGGGCTGAAATTCAGCTAAAAAGTGCTGTTTTGCAGGCGATTTTGGCAATTTTTGTGTCTGAAATTGTAAAAAAATTGTAAAAATTTGCTCAAAAAATTGCTTGCCAGAAAAATCGGAGGGGGGTCCCCAATCCGGGGGGCTGGCCTAAGTCGGGTGGGGGGCAGACCCCCCTGTTACATGTATGATCCTACTGTTTTGTTTATGCACCTATATAATGCCTGTCGCATGTAGCAGCAGGTCATCCACCGAAGGGGTACGGTTCTCAGCCAAGATCCTAAGGAAAGTACTAAAAGTGCTGAAAAATCACATTTTCGGGCTAAAAATCGTAAAAAAATCGCTAATTTGGGCTAAAATACAGCTAAACAGTCCTGTTTTACAAGTGAGTTTGGCAATTTTAGTGCTTGAAATATTTTAAAAAATTGCAAAAATTTTTCAGAAAATTACTTGTGAGTAAATTCGGAGGGGGGTCCGAAAAATCTTCTCGGGCCCAGACATGGGCTAGCACTTGAGCTGAGCTGAGACAGTCAGGCGCTTAACGCCGTTTATGGTACCAGTGCCTAGGGTAGTGGTACCATGTGGTATCGCTCCCCATCGCCATGGGCGCTGGTGCCATATATGGTACTGCTACCATATGGTACGAAATCTGAAGAGAGTGGTACCATACAAGGTGCCGGTACCATATATGGTACCACTCACTACTCTAGGTACCGGTACCATGATATGTAATGTCGGTACCACAACGGCGTTAAGTGCCTGACTGTAAAATGCATTAACGATTTATTAGCCAATTGTTAGTAGTGGAGCTGCTAGTCATACCCCTCCCCTACCAGAGTGAAAATTTTTTCACATATTATTTATTAATCGAACTTTTCTGGTACCTACCAAGCCGAGACCTTCCGACGCCCTGCTGATTTATCCATATATGGGCGTACCTGATCGGTAATACTTTACTGTTGTACTGGACGATGTTCATAAATTTTCTTCTTTCTATTTTACTCAGCAATGTTCTTCCTTCTGTGGTGCAGGTCGGTCAGAGTTTCAGATGTACCGGCAAGTGGCTGTGACGGCTGTCCGAAGTTTGTCTGCTATCCAGAGCCGCTGTCTCGCCAGTTCGGCGGTTTTGGCGCAGAAAACCGACCCCATTCAACAGTTGTTTGTGGACAAAGTCAGAGAATACGCCAAGAAACAACAGTAACTTTATATTTTGCTATTACTTTTATCTTACATGTAACTGGGGGTCTGGGTCTGGCCCCTACCTGACTTAGGCCAGACCCCCCGGGCTTGGGGAGCCCCCCGAGTCGATTTTTCCGACCCCTCCGATTTTCTGCCGAGTAATTTTTGAATGCACAAAAGTAATACCAAAATCGCCGGTAAAACAGCACTTTCTTATTTGAGCCCGAAAACTTGCGATTTTTGAGTGTTTTTTCTGCCCAAGCCTAGAATTTAGGCTCAGATCCCCGAACGCCCCTCCCTTCACTGGATCACCTGTTAGATGTATGACTTTCATACATATAACAAGTCATCTGTTGATGAGGTTGGCGGGGCGGTGGTCTTAGCCCAAATTCTAATAACAATTGTGCTAAAAAATACGCCTAAAAGTGCTGTTTTACAGGCGGTTTAGCAATTTTAGTGTCTGATATTGTAAAAAAACTACTATAATTTACTGAAAAATTATTTATCTGTAAAATCGGAGGCGGAGGGTCGGAAAAATGGTCTCGGGGCGCTGGTAATCGAGAGTGTCTCTGGCCTTTTGAGTAAAGCTTTTATTTTCCGAGGGCTAGCGTAACGAGACTTTGCTGGTGACACGGTGACACACGCTCGGTTATTTCGCCAATCAAGTCTCGTTAGTCCCCAGCTGTAGAGATCGTTTTACCGTTACTGTTTGTTTGTTTGGGCCCTTCAATGCGGTACGCTACTATTAGGCGACGCCGATTAGGCGATGCCGATTAGGCGACGCCGATTAGGCGATGGTACTATTAGGCGACAAAAAACATTAATAGACAATAGTACCAATTGGCTGCCCTTCCGAATCAATCAAGGGTCAAGGGCCACGTTCGGCTGTAAGCCTAAATGCGCTATTTTTAACTATGCATGGCTAAGTGGCACTACAATCATGTCTCGTTAATCTTATAACTCGTTAACTTATAGCTAAACAAGGCCCTCACTGTTTCTAACTCAGATGCTGGCATTTGCCACTATTTCCCAGCTTGCGTCAAGCACGCGAGCGGCGTCGGCTTTTCTATTTTTCCAGTTGCTATGTTCATTAACGCACTTTCGAGGCAGACGATCCCACCAGTAACTTTGCGGAAGCAGCTCACAGAGTTTCGCAGCGAGAATTTGAAGTGGCGTGTCCATCCATTGGACGCTTTCTTTGGCTGGCGCCTTATAAATGTTCTGCATTTAGGTATCAACATGCATACATGTGCCGGAAAAGTGGGTTGGGGTAGTCAAAATCCGAAAATTTGGTGGTGGGCCGGCCGGTTTGGGGGTCGCGGCGGTTTTGGTGTGTGGGGTCAGGAACAAAAGTCGGCTTCAGGTGGGTGGGTGGGGTCCTTTTGGAGGCGGTAGAGAGAGCCAAAGTTGGGGGTGGGGGCAAACCCCCGGACCCCCCGCGGCCCATGTATGGTGACATGTGCAGAAATCCCGACATGTTTTCTACTCTACTAATAATGAGCGCTCAGTGATTTGGAAATTATCCATCCATGGTGTTGCACCTATTTTTTAAATGAGTCCTTGAAATTTGTTTGCTATTCTGTTATGCTTTGTTTTAATTGCTGTTGTGCTGTTTGCATTGTTGTGCTATGTTTTAGTGGTACTTATGTTGCCGTTCGGACTTATTTAAAAAAATTATTCCTGTCGCCTAATAGTACCGTCGCCTAATAGTACGCTAAATCGCCTAATCGGCGTCGCCTAATCGGCATCGCCTAATCGGCATCGCCTAATAGTCCTGCTTCGCCTTCAATGGGGTGGCCCAGCCTACAAACAACCCTCCCCTTGCTGTCATAGGTGCTTAGGCAGCGCCGGTTCGGTTCCCATTTACCTACTGGCCATTACCGGCTTTCGGCGGTCCGGGTTGGGCTTTACTTCAGTCGCTTCGACCGGTTTCCAACCCGCAAACAACCGCTCTCACGGATGCCGGGACAGCCGTAACACATAGTCGATTAATAAAGGTAGTAAGGGTAGAGAGAGAGCCCCATTTCAGAAGTCAGAAGAGTCAGCTGGTTGATGCGACGCCAGAAAGCAACAAAGCTCTGGACGACGAAATGACCCGAGTAGCCACTATGTTTGGCTTGAAGTCGGAGGAGGAAGCTAGGAAGTTCCCGGCCTTCCAGTTCAAAGGTACCTCTACATACATGTGCATGGGGGGTGCCCAGGGGGGGACAGGGGGGGACGAAAATAAAAATCTACCAAGCGTTGCTAGAGGCTGCTAGAAAGCCTCCAGATGCGCTTTTAAGCCACTGAAATCAATTTTGGCAACTACGCAACTACGCACCTTTCCTCCAGCAACTACGCACCAAAACCGAAATTTTTTCAAATTTTCCTGAAAATTATTCGATTTTTTGGCGATGTTTCTATCAGAAAAGTGTTTTTTTGGCAATTTTTTGTCAAAAATTTGATTTTTGCCGCAAATTTTTTAATTTCAACCGAAAATTTCGTATTTTTAGCCAAAATTTTGGACTTAATTCAAATTTCCCGCCAAAATTTTGGGCGAAAATTCATATTTCCCGCCAAAATTTGAATTTCCCACCGAAAATTTGCACCTATGTCCAGGCAACTACGCACGGAGACCTGGCCGTCCCTCCCTGAGCCGCCGACCATGCACATGTATGTACCTCTAACACTCGTTCAATCAGGCCAATGAGGAGTGATGTTGGGCCGAAATTCAGGGAGAGAGCACTAAAAATCGTAGTTTTGGACTAAAATTTGCTGATTTCACTTCGCAAAATTGCCACTTGTAATGGTCGTTCTGTCTGCCTGGCTCAGATTCAAACTTTTATGGTGGTTTTCACTGATACCGTGTAATACGAGCAAACCCGGACTAGATATAAAACCTATCAGCGAAATAACAACAAATAGTGGAACTGCTGGTACCATTGTGGTACCGGTTTAACCGAAGGGGAAGGGGGTTGGTGGGTCTGGCGCCGGCCGGGGGTCTGAGCCCAAATTTTGGGATGGGGTTGGGTACAAAAAACGCTAAAAAATCGCTAATTTGGACTGAATTACAGCTGAAAAGTGCTGTTTGCAAGGCGATTTTGGCAATTTTGTAAAAATCGCGAAAATTTTCTCAAAAAATTACTTGCCAGAAAATCGGAGGGGAGTCGGAAAATCGTCTCGGGATGCCTAATCGGTTGGGGGCAGACCCCCTGTTACATTTATCGGCTGCTCAGTCAATTTGTTATGCCCAATGGCAACACCAATACTCATCCTCCTGCATCCTCATATCTGAACCGATTTGAATGAGTCTTTTTGAACGAAAGGCAAATAAATTCTGGACACATTGGTGCAATAGAGCTAAGGGCGAACGTCACAGGGCTTTACTGGTGGCACAGACGCTCGTTACTTCATCAGTAGTCTGATTAGCCCCCAGCAGTAGGAATCTACTTTATTATGAAGTGCAACCGAATCGGTCTTCTTATTGCCAAAGTCGGTTTTTACGTTGAGCGTAAGTATCTCAGCAACCAAACAGAGTATCTTGATAAAGGTTTCTCAATTTTTTAACCAATTATCAATCTTTCATTTGAAAATGGATTCATTCGAATCGGTTTAGATTTACGGATGCTACAGCAAAAAGTCTGCTGGGTTGTTTTAATCACTGCTTGTTCAGTGCCAAAATCAGTGTTTCAAATTTGATTGCTATCTTAGGAACCAAGCAGAGTATCTTTAATGAAAATTGCATCACTGTGTCAATAATTTATTTATTAAAAATGATTCATTCAAATCGGTTGAGATTTACGGTTGCTACAGCAAAAATATGCTTGGTTTGTTTTTTGGGGGACCCTGTATACTGGTACCATATATGTCATTATTTTCCTGACTGTAGTAGACAGTCTAATATTGTTTGTGAGTGTTTCAGAGGCGAAAGTCGACTCCGGAGCAGACAGTTTCGCCTTGGAGTCAGCCAAATAACTAGAACGTGGTTTGTCTGTAGAAAATTGCGTAGAAACAAAGTGTAAGTGTGGTGGTGTATTTTACTTTAAAACTGGCCACTAAACTTCGTCGTGTAGATTTCTCGATGTCGTACAGTTAGGAGAAATAAAATTTTATGCTCTGTCTCGGTCAGTTGCTTTTTGGGAGATTGGCGTTTTAGCGCTTATAAATACCTGATAGTTCATCTGCGTATTGCTGTGAAACCAATTGCTTTCTGTGATTCAGTGCGGTTGCGCACGTCAACTAAAATGCATTGTGCTTCTCAGTCGTGTTTTATGTTACGCACTGTTAGTTGTTATCTGCCTTATTTGCAATAGTTTTTACTTGTCATTGCCAACCGAAATCAGGCAGCCATCAGGCAGACATGTAAAGTGGGGGGTCGGCGGAATCGGCCAGCATGGTGTGCGTTGGACATCCCTATGACCCCAAAGTAAAACCCTAAAACAGTTCCGTCCAACTGCCTCTGGGTACCCAGCAATGGCCATCGGCGGTTCTCACTGATCCGGCCATTTTCTATAGTAAAACTCGAAAACACACCAAACAAAAATGCATGTTTCTCCCGGGGGCTACCTCGCACAGGCACGTGTTATGCAGCGTTCGAAACTTCACATCATGAACTTTCAGAATCTGTAATAAAATTTGTGGCGATTTTTGTTATTTCAAAAATAATCCATCCCGAAATATGGACTGATCACGATTTCGTCAGTTTTTATGGAAATGAGAGTTTCTCTGGGGGGCTACCTCATTCAGACATGTGCTATGCAGCGTTTGAAAGCCCACATCATGAGCTTTCAGAATCGGTAATAAAATTTATGGCGATTTTTGTTCTTTCAAAAATAATCGATCCCGAAGTATTGATTGATCACGATTTTATCAGTTTTCAGCATCTGACTAAACTAGCTTAAAAAAATGGGATGACCAAATTGAGGTTTTCTGGTAGGCCAAATTCATTGGCGACGCCCATTTATAGCTAGGATCCCGATACTTGATCGATTATCGATTTTTTGCTGTGCAGATGACCCAACTACACAGGCTATGATGTTAGTGGTTTTTGGGCATGCCGATTTCGACCACGATGATGGTTTAGAGCTATCATTGAGTTTTAATTCAATAATCGATTTCGATTGATTATCGATTTTTGTTGTGCAACTAAACAGGCCACAAAGCTAGGATGTTAGTGGTTTTCAGGCATGCCGATTTCAACATATAAAATTCTCTTTAACCAACATCGTGGTTGAAATCGGCATGCCCAAAAACCACTAGCATCAGTGTAGTTGGGTCATCTGCACAGCAAAAAATCGACAATCGATCAAGTATCGTGATCCTAGCTGTAAACGGGCGTTGCCAATGAATTTGGCATACCAGAAAACCTCAGTTTGGTCATCCCATTTTCTTTTTTAGCTGCTTTAGTCAGATGCTGTAAACTGATAAAACCATGATCAATCGATACTTTGGGATCGATTATTTTTGAAATAACAAAAATCGCCACAAATTTTATTACAGATTCTGAAAGCTCATGATGTGGGCTTTCAAACGCAGCATAGCACATGTCTGAGCGAGGTAGCCCCCCAGAGAAACTCTCATTTCTGTAAAAACTGACGAAATCGTGATCAATCGAAATTTCGGGATCGATTATTTTTGAAATAACAAAAAGCGCCACAAATTTTATTACAGATTCTGAAAGCTCATGATGTGGGCTTTCAAACGCTGCATAGCACATGTCTGATGTGGGCTTTCAAACGCAGCATAGCACATGTCTGAGCGAGGTAGCCCCCCAGAGAAACTCTCATTTCTGTAAAAACTGACGAAATCGTGATCAATCGAAATTTCGGGATCGATTATTTTTGAAATAACAAAAAGCGCCACAAATTTTATTACAGATTCTGAAAGCTCATGATGTGGGCTTTCAAACGCTGCATAGCACATGTCTGAATGAGGTGGCCCCCCCAGAGAAACTCTCATTTCCATAAAAACTGACGAAATCGTGATCAATCGAAATTTCGGGATCGATTATTTTTGAAATAACAAAAATCGCCACAAATTTTATTACAGATTCTGAAAGCTCATGATGTGGGCTTTCAAACGCAGCATAGCACATGTCTGAGCGAGGTAGCCCCCCAGAGAAACTCTCATTTCCGTAAAAACTGAAGAAATCGTGATCAATCGAAATTTCGGGATCGATTATTTTTGAAATAACAAAAATCGCCACAAATTTTATTACAGATTCTGAAAGCTCATGATGTGGGCTTTCAAACGCTGCATAGCACGTGTCTGAGCAAGGTAGCCCCCCTGAGAAACTCTCATTTCCGTGAAAACTGACGAAATCGTGATCAGTCCATATTTCGGGATCGATTATTTTTGAAATAACAAAAATCGCCACAAATTTTATTACAGATTCTGAAAGCTCATCATGTGGGCTTTCAAACGCTGCATAGCACGGGTCATCTGCACAGCAAAAAATCGACAATCGATCAAGTATCGTGATCCAAGCTGTAAACGGGCATCGCCAATGAGTTTGGTGTACCAGAAAACCTCAGTTTGGTCATCCCATTTTCTTTTTTAGCTGCTTTAGTCAGATGCTGTAAACTGATAAAATCGTGATCAGTCGATATTTCGGGATCGATTATTTTTGAAATAACAAAAATCGCCACAAATTTTATTGCAGATTCTAAAAGCTCATGATGTGGGCTTTCAAACCCAGCATAGCACATGTTAGAGCGAGGTAGCCCCCCAGAGAAACTCTCATTTCCGTAAAAACTGACGAAATCGTGATCAGTCCATATTTCGGGATGGATTATTTTTGATATAACAAATATCGCCACAAATTTTATTACAGATTCTGAAAGCTCATGATGTGAGCTTTCGAACGCTGCATAGCACGTGCCTGAGCGAGGTAGCCCCCCCCCAGAGAAACATTCATTTTTGTTTGGTGTGTTTTCGAGTTTTACTATAGAAAATGGCCGGATCAGTGAGAACCGCCGATGGCCATTGCTGGCTACCCAGAGGGAGTTGGGCGGAACTGTTTTAGGGTTTTACTTTGGGGTCATAGGGATGTCCAACGCACACCATGCTGGCCGATTCCGCCGACCCCCCACTTTACATGTCTGCCCGATCTCGGTTGGCAATGACAATAACTAACAACCGAAGTACAATGTTGGCGATAAAAAAGCCGCTGTATCATTTTTCAATTTTTGTTTGAATAATTTCAAATGGCGGTTATTCCGTTAATTTTCAACCAAATGAATAGATTTGGGGCAAGCTTATTATTATTTGTTTACAGTCTGTTTTGGCCAAGTCCTAGCCTTCCATAAGCTGGAGTTATGCTCTTACGAAACGAACTGACACCAACTTTCAGAAGTCAAATTTGAACATAAATATCTGACGAACCCTTAATCGGATTTATCTCAAATTTTGCAGCTTAGCCAATCTATGCATGGATTTGAAAGTTTAAAGAGATCAGCGTTCTAGACCAGCCTTCGGTTTTTACTTTGAGTAAAGGTGAAAAATTAGCATTGGCAGACGTGTGGGTGGTACCATACTTCGGCAACATAAGACCATACGTGGTCGTCTGTATGCCGCGCCCAACATTTGTATTTCGTTCTTTTCTGTGTTTGGCCGAAATAAACTTACTTACTTACTTACCCTCTGAACATAAAGCAGGACTCTACAGTATAACCTAGCTTAGGTGTTCATTGTGTTGCCTTAGATGAGGCGATTGAAATTCACGACCCAGCTAGATCGTATAACCCTGCTTCCTGCAGGGGATAACAGCCTCACTTTTGAAAATGATAAGTTTTCAGGGTCAGTGAAAGTAAAAATCCGCAGGATCTTAGCCGGCAGTGCTAAAAAGCTGACTCTAACCGGGTTTTATAGTCCATATATAGTAGATTGGTTAACCTGCAAAATTTGGGAAAATCCTGTGCAGGATTTGTGAGATATTTACATATGTTCAAATTTGACTTCTGAAAGTTTCTGTCAGTTCATTTCGGAACGGCATAACTCCAGGCTACAGAATGCTGGCAGGCTATGATTTGGCCAAAACAAACTGTAAACAAATAATAATAAGCTTGTCAAAAATCTATTCATTCGGTTGAAAATTGACGGAATGGCGGCCATTTAAAATTATTCGGAAAACTCGAAAAACGGTCATGCGGTCATCATTGTCCGGTCTGTTTTCGAGTTTCGAATTTGTTCAACTGGTGGTGTTCAGTTTTGCACCGAATTAAAAGATTTCTGGCACGGCTATTATTCCAAGTCCATAGTTAATTCTGGCCCCAATCCTGAGCGGCTAATCTTCTGTAGTTCTGAATTTTGCACTTCTGAATTGAAGAAAAGAGCCTTAAAGCGGACCTTGACTAATTTTTTAAGCTTGAACGATTTTTGTGCGCTTTAATCCCTTAAACGATGCGTTAGATTCGTTACACCAAGGAGGTACCAGTGGGAACACGTAATTGAAACAAGAACAAAGTTTATTCAAGACAAAAGACTACAACTGGCCTTGGCTTTAGACTGTGTGAGTGTTGGGCCCATTTCCGACTCTAATTCATAATGGCTCATACTTTCTGCTCACGATTTTTGACAGTACCACTTTTATACAGAGCCAAAAAGTAAAATCCGTGAATGATTTGAGCTAGAAGGTTGATCTCACGGACTGAATTATACATAAAAGGATTGTATAAGATTTAAAATTTGTTAAAGATCCGCGAGACCAGAGAATCTTGAGATATTCTAGTTTAGGTTTCTTGCTACCATTCCGGGTCTTCAGAATACAAAAGAACAAAACTAAACACTACCGAAGGCGATCACGCTGAACTAACCTAGAGACGGCGAATAATAAAATCGTACCACAATTGTTTAATTCCCAGATTGACCGAATGTCAGTCACAGGCCAGGCGCTCTTTTTTGTCCAACACATTTGGGCTTACAAAACGGTAGAGTAGTGTTTAGTGTAAACTCAGTGGTATCTATAATACAGTTAGGCACTTGACGCCGTTTACGGTGCCGACACCATATATGGTAGTGGTACTATATATGGTGTCGGTCTCAGTACCATAAACGGCGTTAAGTGCCTGACTGTAATAGGAGAGATGGTTTCAGCAAGCAATGGCGACTGTCAATGCGCAAGCGATCATTTGCGTGATTTGCGACTGTCGTCTGTTGGAGGAGCTTCCACAAAGACGCCCCAAGGACGTGTCTGTGCTGAGTTGCGGTCACGTTTTCCACAAACGGTGCATTCACACCTGGCTTAACCGCCGTCCCAGCTGCCCCAACTGCCGGTCCACTATCGGACCTGACGACGTGGTAGACAAAATCTTCTTTGACGAGGACGCAAACCCAGCTGAGGCCAGTGAATTGGAAGAGGTGAGAGTTTTTGACTTTTTAATCCCTATATACGCTGGGGACTTACCTCCTCGGCCAACCATACCATGTCGCAAGTAGGCTCTCCTGCCACCCATGACTGTACGGAAGGAGTTTAGGACAAAGAGGAGGAACAGTCGTTCTGGGAGCGCTACGGCAAGGAGTTGGCATTCGGCGGTGGCGTGCTGGCCGGTGCTTTGGCCGCTGCCTTCGGTATGGCCGCTATTAGCAAGAAAGAGAAGAAGTGAACTGACTTACCTACACTCACGACGCCTTATTTTCTTGTAACTAACTGCTGTGTAAATACTACAGAGAAATTGTGCAAATATCTGGCTATTCAGGGTCGGTCATAAACAACAACCAGCCGATCGTAACCAAAGTGTGAAGAATTTATTTATCTTTCGTTCAAATCAGTTAAAAATATGCTGGTTTGTTTTTTTTGACAGAGCCCATATAGTTTCCTATTTTTGGTCAATCAGTCTATTTTGGTCTTTTGCTATGTGATGATCTTGTGATCTGCTCAATATGGCCTTATGGTACGATTCTTTTCGGCGTACTGTTTATGCTAATTGTGTTAGCTTAGATTTTGACATGTGACGATGTATGTAGTTGTTCCTGAAGAGTGGTTGTTGACAGACAAAATTTTCTCTTGTAATTTGGGAAATTTTTTACTCCGTTTTTGCCTTGCTTGCTGTGTTTTCACTGTGCTTGTGAGCAGATTTGCCTGATTACATTCTTTTTACTGCTGCAATATTCAAGGAAATAAAATGTGTCTGTGTGAGAAAAATTCACCTACACTTCGTCGATGTATCTGCTTTAGGAAATATGAAGTATTTTCAACTTCTTTTAATCTGGCTACCGTACTTCATACTTATGTAGTTTCGTGTTGAAACCAATCGCTCAAAACAATGTCAAGTGCTGAGCTGAGTAGTCGTGCGATCAGAAAAAATTTACGAAGACAACGTCCCCCGATGGCAATAATAGGAGACCCAGTCTGCCACTTAACACCGTTTATGGTACTGACTGACACCCTACATGGTAAAAATAGGCTAATGTAGACCTATTTTGCAGTGACTGCTAGCCATTAACCACTAACTACTAATTTTTGGGGTTTTATGAAGTCATCAAGACAACAAATTGACTACGACTGCATATTTAGATTTTGTGACTACAAATACCGTTTTATTTTGTGAATTCGTAGTCAGTCCAGTAATTTCTGCAATTTTTCTGCGTTATGTCATCTGCAAAACTCCAAACTTTATTGTCCAAATATTAAGACGAAACGCTACTGTACCATTTTGTCTTTCGGCTGTTGGTGTTGTGTTGTTTGCATTGTGGGGGAGGAGTTGTATTGCCGTACATTTTAGTGTGGAAAAACTCAACGGGATCTGGCGGATGGAATAGGGATGCAACCGAATACAAAAATACCGAATACCGAAGCGGATTTTCGGAACCGAATAACACCGAATTATACCGAATAATTCTGAATATTGATGATTCGCACTTCGCAGGGCAATTGCAAAATTATACTTCTTGTGTTATTTCTTGTGTTTGCTAAACTTTTTGATGCTAAAAAGAGCTGTAGAGAGTGAAGTATTGTTTGAATGCTATAGATTTATGCATGCCTATAACTGAAACAAGCCCTTTTGGTCCTTCTCTACCGTTAGCCCTGCTGACAACAAAACAAGGGCCAGTGCAAGACTTGCAAGCAAACAATTTCAGGAGGTGCGAGTTAGGCCAAAAGTGCGCTGATTAATTATGTGAAGTCACAGCACAAAGACACATCCGCCTATTATCCGCCGCATGGTGGAGATTTCTTAAAAAACTTGCCCCTAAGTAGTGTTTCCGATCAAATTAAAATTAAATAACAAAATTAAATTGTTTTGACCAAAATCACCTAGTAAATAGCAATTTAATAACAAATTAAATTTCTAGCGATGATTGTCAAACAAATTAAAATTATATTAAATTTCGTAAAATTGGCCTAGAAATTTGATATAAATTTGATATGAATTTGATATAAATTTTCTTAGTTTGGCAGCTTCACGAACCAATGTCTGGCTACAAAGCAACAAGTTCAGTCCAAAAATATCCTTGTTCATGCCTATAGCAAAGATATCAACTCATTAAATGCTAATTTGTAGACCATTTGTAACCATCTGAAGAAAGGTCAACTCATTTTGGACTGAGACGACCCAGGTTTTGAGCTGATTCCTCAAGAATTGAGTATTGATTTTAGCAAATTTATATTTAATTCATAGCAAATAACAAATTTGTATCAAATTAAATTTAAGAATTTGGGCACCAAGCAAATTAATAGCAAGTTATTTTCTTCTGAAGGCTGAGCAAGCAATTTAATAGTTATTTAATTTCAAAATAAATTTACTCGGAAACACTACCCCTAAGCCTGAGCCTAGCGTAAGCCTAAAACCGAAGCTAAAAGTTCGGCTTGATAGCGGGTTGGACGAATGGGCCTTTTTAAGAGTCGGTCCACGAAAAAATCGAACATTGACGCGAAGAGCTCTGTACAGCTCATTTTTCAAAATCACCGCACAGATGTGAAACTTTCAGCGATTGTAGACCTTGAAAAGAAATGAAAAATTTTGCCATCCGATTTTCTCTAGCTGCATTTGAACCCAAGTTATGGACCCTCGAAAATCGGGATTTTGGCACTCTCCAGTGGCACCACCCTAACTTTGAACGGCTGCGGTTTACTAGTCTGTAGACTAAATTTTATCAGCTATGGCTCGTTAGAAAGACCATTTCAAGTAGTTTCAAGCGCTTCTGTCAGATTTTAAAAAAATTGGTCTGATCTTGTGCAATTCACCGTAAACTTTAACAGGCCATATCTTAAAATTGAACATGGTATCTCAAACAGTGACTATCATAGTCGGAATCTCCGTTCTTTTCTGCGTCGAAGGGTATCAACCATATTTATATCAGTCAGGCACTTAACGCCGTTTATGGTACCGACACCATATAAGGTGCCGGTACCATATATGGTACCGGTACCGTAGGTAGTGGTACCATATATGGTACCGGCACCATATATGGTACCCCCACGTTCGAGGTCTGTGGTGGTACCATATATGGTACCGGTACCATATATGGTGACGGTACCATATAAGGTGCCGGTACCATATATGGTACCGGCACCATATATGGTACCCCCACCTTCGCGTTTTACCGGTACCGG
This sequence comes from Sabatieria punctata, assembly GCA_030248155.1. Classification (NCBI taxonomy): domain Eukaryota; kingdom Metazoa; phylum Nematoda; class Chromadorea; order Araeolaimida; family Comesomatidae; genus Sabatieria; species Sabatieria punctata. The sequence goes on from JASANB010006517.1 coordinate 171,297, forward strand.
TACCATATATGGTACCACTCCGTTCAGATTTCGTACCATATATGGTAGTGGTACCAGTACCATGTATGGTACCGTCACCATATATGGTACCGGCACCATATATGGTACCGGCACCCATGGCCATGAGTAGGGGTACCATATATGGTGCCGGTACCATATATGGTACCACCACAGTCGCCGAACGTGGGGGCACCATATATGGTACCGGTACCATATATGGTGACGGTACCATATATGGTGCCGGTACCATATATGGTACCACTACCCTCGGTACCGGTACCATAAACGGCGTTAAGTGCCTGACTGTATATGGAGTTGCAATCTGACAATCAAACGATCAGTTGAAAGTAGGGTGGTCGGACACTTTCAAAAATCCGGTTTTTTTGCGCTTTTCGGTCACCCACCAAACTTTGAACGGCTGCCGTTCACTAGTCTGTTGACCAAATGTCATCAGTTATAGTTCGTTAGAAAGGCCATTTCAAGTAGTTTCTAGGGATCCTGCCAGTTTTTCAAAAGATTGGATTGATCTGGTGCACTCGGCCCTAAACTTTAACAGGCCATATCTCAAACTTGAACATGGTATCTCAAAAAGCGACTATCATATTCGGAATCTCCGTTCTTTTGTGCGTCTAACGGTATCAACCAGGTTTATATGGAGTAGCAATCTGACAGTCAAACGACCAGTTGAAGGTAGGGTGGTCGGACACTCAAAAATCCGGTTTTTTTGCGCTTTTCGGTCACCCTCCAAACTTTGAACGGCTGCCGTTCACTAGTCTATTGACCAAATGTTATCAGTTATGGCTCGATAGAAAGAATATTTCAAGTAGTTTCAAGCGCTTCTGTCCGATTTTTAAAAAAATGGTCTAATCTTGTGCAATTCGCCGTAAAATTTAACAGGCCATATCTTAAAATTGAACAACGCATCTCAAAACGTGACTATCATATATGACACTACTTGAAATGGCCTTTCTAACGAGCCATAACTGATAACATTTGGTCAACAGACTAGTGAACGGCAGCCGTTCAAAGTTTGGTGGGTGACCGAAAAGCGCAAAAAAACCGGATTTTTGAGTGTTCGACCACCCTACTTTCAACTGATCGTTTGACTGTCAGATTGCAACTCCATATAAATATGGTTGATACCGTTAGACGCAGAAAAGAACGGAGATTCCGAATATGATAGCCACTTTTTGAGATACCATGTTCAATTTTAAGATATCGCCTGTTAAAGTTTATGACGAATTGCACAAGATCAGACCAATATTTTAAAAATCTGACAGAAGCGCTTGAAACTACTTGAAATGGCCTCTCTAACGAGCCATAACTGATAACATTTGGTCAACAGACTAGTGAACGGCAGCCGTTCGAAGTTTGGTGGGTGACCGAAAAGCGCAAAAAAACCGGATTTTTGAGTGTCCGACCACCCTACTTTCAACTGATCGTTTGGCTGTCAGATTGCAACTCCATATAAATATGGTTGATACCGTTAGACGCACAAAAGAACGGAGATTCCGAATATGATAGTCACTTTTTGAGATACCATGTTCAATTTTAAGATATGGTCTGTTAAAGTTTACGGCGAATTGCACAAGATCACACCAATTTTTTGAAAATCTGATAGAAGCGCTTGAAAGTACTTGAAAAGGTCTTTCTAACGAGCCATAACTGACAACATTTCGTCCACAGACTAGTGAACCGCCGCCGTTCAAAGTTAGGGTGGTGCCACTGGAGAGTGCCAAAATCCCGATTTTCGAGGATCCATAACTTGGGTTCAAATGCAGCTAGAGAAAATCGGATGGCAAACTTTTTCATTTCTTTTCATGGTCTTCAATCGCTGAAAGTTTCACATCTGTGCGGTGATTTTGAAAAATCAGCTGTACAGACTAATGTTTGATTTTTTCGTGGACCGACTCTTAATTATCCGCCATGTGGCAGATAACAGGAGGATATTTATGCGCGAATCACAAAGACGCATACAAAAAATTGTTGAACTTCACTCACGGTTAGACTTAATAATAACAACAATATTCAGTTAGCCTTTTCAGTTCCCAGTACACTACGTTGTCAGCTTTCCACTTCTTTACCTAAGCGTTTGTTTTATGTACCCCACCTATCTTTTCAAACGATTCATCCAATGTAAACTGTATGCAGGCCTAGGCCTAACCTTGAAGTTCATCAATTTTTTGTATGAATAGTCGTTGTTTGCCAAAATGTTTAAGCATAGGAAATGAACAGAGAGGTGTAAAAGAAGAAATATCTAGGTGATTTCTGCACAAATTTAAGCAAAACAGTGTAATTTTAACGGTTTTACAATATTCGGTATTATTCGGTTTGAAAAATACCGAATTCGAATACCGAATTCGAATAGTACTAGTAACCGAATTATTCGGTTCATACCGAATAATACCGAACTTCGGTTGCATCCCTAGGATGGAACATAACTTGATGTACCACTGTGTACCGCACGTCTTTTTTACCGTTTCCAATTTTCAGGAAGGCAATTTGTATACGCGCCACAAACTACACAGGAAAACGCGCGTTTCGACAAGGTAATATGGATTCCGACCCCAGTGTGGTACGGAAAAACGGTTCGGTGATTTTGACTCAAAATCTTGGTTGCAAGATAGACAGACGTTTTGTTGGCCAATTCTTCTCAGGTCGCTTGTCAAGCGTTCAGAATTATTATCCTACTACAACAGTACTAGAGTGTCAGTGGATCTTTCCGCCAAAAACAAAATTGATGCACAAAATGAAAAAATGGCCAAAAACAAGGCATTAGTTTGGTTAGTTTTGCAATAAACTATGCAGTACACCTAGAAAACAAAATTAGACCGTTTGTTTTATAGACTTACCACTCTGACCTGACTAAAAGTCATACTAAAAGTCTACAACTTGTCTTTCACCCAAACCATATCATACAAATTTGGGTCGGGCTTCTCCAGCGAACTCAACAAATCCTTCTCACTGATTCTAGAGTCATTCAGCATTCGTGCTTCGTAGCCTTGGCCTTTGAACATGTTGATCATATCCGAATTGCACTGATAATCAGTCCTCCAAGCCAGAGTCCATTCCAACAATACGTACGGCACTTTGATTTGCTTGAAGAACTCGGCTTCATCCTTGAACGCCCAACACTCGTGACCTTGAATGTCAACTTTGATGAAGACAGCGTTGCAGTCGAGCACGAAAGGCATCAGGTCGCTCAAGACCATGGCCGAGACAGTGTTCACTCCGTTTAGTTCTGGAATTCCCTTCATGCTATCGTTGCGCTTAATGTAGAACGTGTAATAGTCATCTTTGATTTCGTTGGTCATTTCCACCAGTCTGCGTTTGTCGGAGAGAGCGTAGGGAAAGATTTGGAAGCGGTGAGTGAACTGAGGCTTCTGTGCTAGCGCGTGCAGACTCTGTAGGTGCTTCTTGAGCGGCTCGACCGCCAGACACTTGCGGACGTTTGGGTAAGACAAGGCCATTTCCGATATGGTACCTACGTTTGCGCCGATATCGATTACACAGTCGATCTACAAGATATACCTACTGTGGGCAGGTATTGAGAAAGTACCTAATGTCAGGTATCAGGTGCAGGTATTTCAAAGATACCCAATCAGGTATCAGGTACCGGTAGGTATTCTCAGAAATACAGGTATCACAGGTATTTTGCGAAAGAAGTTTAAATCTGGATTTACTCCACTCAACGGCTTACCTAGAATTTGTCAAAAAGGCGAATTTTTGAGGATCCATTGGGCAAGAAGATTTTCAAAAGTTAGCCTCCAAAAGCGGTTTTTAAAAGCATTCTGAGTGTAAATTTAACAAGAATTAACAGTTTTTATAGTCAGAGTGGCCTGGAGTACTACTGCACAATGAGGACGAAAAATTTTTAAAGAGTTAGCTGGTCTAAACGCTTTTTGATTAACAAATTGGTCTTTTTATGCTATTTTTGAAAACGAAAAAGTACCTGATGCCAGTACCTGTTTCAGGCAAAAAATACCCAAAATCAGGTAGGTACAGTTCAAAAGTACCCGATCAGGTATCAGGTGGGTGGGTAATGCAAATCTACCTGATAATCAGGTACAGGTACAGGTATACCTGATCCACAGTAAGAATTTACGGTTAATTACAATCCGCATGACTCAGCTGGAAAGGGTTGCCTACCTTAGAATTATTCAATTTCTTATGTCCGTATTTGTCAGGTCCCGGCATTGTTGGATTGGTTGGCAGATTCATCTGGTAAATTTGGTCAGGGGCGAACGTACGTCCCATTTTTTCATCATCGACTATAATTCTGACCAAATTCGGAGGTTTGGGAAGCAGCCAAACCAGACCTGCCGTCCCTAAGACGAAAGCGGCAATCCAGGCAACATTGTTGTTCCTCATAGCTTTTAGTGGCCTGAGAACAATAATAATAAATATTGTATTTAACAACGACCGGCTCTTATAACCGGAAAATGCCTAAATTCGGGGTTATCACATTTATGCACCATAAGACCCGGGTCTTGTAGGTGGAAAATCTATATTTTACGATTAAAACTCGATGTTCTGCATGAAAAAGCATGAAATACACTGGTTTTGATCTTTGCACCAACTGACTGTACGTTTAAGTCTAAATAGCTCAGTTTTAAACAAGTTCTGAAAACTTACAATAGGCAACTTAGAAGCTGGAATATGCTTACAGCAGCTATCTTAACCTATCAAATCAAGAATTTTACCAAGATAACGCAAGTTTTAGAACGATTCTTGAACGACCTGAGTTCAAAAACGCCATATTCATTAGTTATCTGGTAAAAAATATACATGAAAACACACCATTTTGAGCTTAGACCTGGGTCTTATAACTGGAAAATTGCCCAGAACAGACCCTGCTTTCTGACCACCTGCTATAAGACCCGGGTCTTATAACCGGAGGGGTCTTATAGATGGAAAACTCCGGTAGGCGCCGGTCGATGCAGCTGAACAAATAAATATTCAATTGTGCAGGTAGGCATACGTACAGTACGTAGGTAGTGGTAGCGGAAGAAAAGTAGCCAGCTATTTCTATTCTAAACCTATATATAGACTTCATATTCATAAGCGTAAAAATACCAAAGTTGAAAGTTGTGGCACATTGGTGTAGATTAGGTTTTGCTCTATAAAGCTCGCTCAGCCACTGTTGTGTAAGAGAGATCGGATTTTACTGAGTGAGCAAAATAAATGGGATAATGCAAACAGGTAGGCAATAAATAATATGTACGTGAAGTAATATAAAGGAAAAATAATGCACCAAGCACTTTAAATAAAAAAGGCCTAATGCGTTCTACTAAAGGCTAAAGATGGCTGTATAACCAAGTCATAGACCAAACGCGTTTCTAGCGTTTCCGAGTAAATTTATTTTGAAATTAAATAACTATTAAATTAGTTGCTCAGCCTTCAGAAGAATATAATTTGCTATTAATTTGTTTGGTACCCAGATTCTAAAATTTAATTTGATACAAATTTGTTATTTGATAAGAATTAAATGTAAATTTGCTAAAATCAATAGTCAATTCCGGAGGAAACAGCTCAAAACCTGGGTCGGGTCTATCCAAAATGAGCTGAATTTTCTTCATATGGCGATAAATCATACATGTACTAGGAGGGGGTTTTGGGGGGTTACCCCCCTGCTGGAAAGGCCACCCCCCCCTCACCCCCCACCCGAGACAGGTTAAGGCAAGGGACCCCCCTCCCCTGACCAAAAAATACAAGTACTACCGGAGAGTGCTGCTTTGGGTACCCGGGTACACTAACCAGCACTTAGCATTTTCCGCAACAAAAATCAGATCCTGTTAGTGTACCCGGTACACTAACTGGCACTTAGCCAAATCATGTTAAACTGCTTATTTTCACGATTTCTGAGCAAAAATGTAGTTTTCCAATCCAGATTACTGTTTCTGCCATGTAAATGAGAGTGGTTGGTCAACGTTTTCATTCTTGTGAGGTTTGCGTCAGTAAAACCGATTGAAAATCTGCAAAAATATTCATAAGATACGCTTTAAAGCTACCGTAATGTTGGAACTTCCGACACCCATGACATTAAACCTGAGTGAGGGAGTGAAAGAAGTGCAACGTCCGAGATGACGAATCACGAGCTTTACGAAATAGACCCCGAGTCTGATCGTAGGCCTTAAGCCCCCGCACCCGCACATCGGATCGGATCAGGGCCAGAACTTACTGTGCTTTATTGTAGTTATTTTCAGAGCGGCGATCTCCTTTAAGGAAGCGGGAGCGCTGGCGGTTGATGTTAGACAAAGCTGAAGTGTACTGTAGGTACGTAAAGCGTATTCTACTTACGCTTGTAATCTCTGAAAATAATTCAAATCCATTTCAAATTAACAGAGCATGAGCTACCGTATAAAACACGCTCGGGGCTGTTATCCATGAAATAAACAATAGCCGCGCTATTTTCCGCCATTGTTTCTTCGAAGGAAAAAAATTAAACGACGAAGATGACGAAGACAAAAAATGCAAAAGAACAAGCAGAATAGGTATTTTAGGAAGGCGACGTATTACCTTAGGAATCGAATGAAGCTTAGCTGCTCCCATTACCTAACTACTCCTTTCTCTCTCTCTCTCTCCTACTCTGCACTGCTGCCGCCGCCTGAAGTGAAGAAACGAATAAAAATAATAAAAAGAAGAGCTGTTAGCCAGCTTAGCCCCTTCCAAGTACAAAATGACTTTTTAGACCGTGTGTATTATGCGAATGCAATAATTCGTTCCTTAACCAGCTCAATTCCTCTGATTGAATCCGATAAAAAAGATTTTTTGTCTATTTTTCCTTCCAGCATTGAGCGCTGCGTAAGATCGGCGTCGTAGTAGTTTACGTAGCTTATAGTTGCCTTATCTTTCACGTTGAGATAATAAAACCTAAAGACTGTCCAGAAATCTTTGGGTGGGTGGGCATATCCGGCAGTGTCCTGCATTTACGCGCTGTGCAAACCCCATACATGTATATATGGATCTGCTCCTCTCATCAACTAGATTATTACACCGTTCACGAAATTTATATATTGTACCTTTGTTAGAAGAAAGAGGCCTGACAAAAAATCGACTTTTTACCGAATACCGAATAAATACCGGTATTTTACGAATACCTACCCATACCGAACCGATTCCCGGGCATGCCGAAAAATACCTACCCACACCGAACCGATTCCTGAAAATCCCATACCCGAACAACAGTACAGTGAGTAGTTTCTTAACGAGACAGAGAGGAAGAGATCCATAAATACATTTTTGGGGTTTCGATTAGGCCCACACAAGATAATTTTTGGTTACGCGTTTATGAAATAGAATGGAGACACTTACTTTGGGATTGAATTTCTACTGAAAATCGAAGCCGTACGGCACGGCAAAAAGTGACCACGGATTCGGCATGTCCGAAATAGTATACAACGATGTAAGGATACTGCCGATATATACCCAGCCAGCGTCAAAGATTTCTGGACAGTCTTTAGTTGAAATTGTCATGTACCACCAGATGGTCAAAGACAGAGTGGCGTTCAGATATTACAAGCAATGCGTCCATGGGCTGTAGTTGCAAAGCAGGAACAGCGGGAAGCGAATGAACTTACGAAAAGTAGGAATGAAACAAAATCCGTCAATTAAAAATCGGGTCGTAGAGGAAAAACAGCCAAACAGAACGTAACCAAAACATCTGAACTTGATTTTACTAGACTGATTGTTTTTGTAATACGGTAGTTAAAACCGGTTGCTAGTTTTCGCTCAAAATCAGTTCGGTTGGTTTTAAAACAGTGCCATCTGCCGCAGGTGGCAACAATTGTCCGGTCACTTTTTCGCGTCGCGGTTTAAGGGATAGGCTGTACATTGTACGTACTGTACAGACTTGTAAGTGATTGAAGGACGAACTAGAAAAAAGCCCTAGAATACATCACTTTGCTTAGCGACGTTTCAAGCATACCAAACAAATTTTTATCAAATTTCTAGGCCAATTTACCAAATTTGATATATGTAATTTAAATTTGTTTGACAGTCATCGTGAGAAATTTAACTTGTTATTAAATTGCTATTTACTTGGTGATTTTGGCCAAACAGTTTAAATTTTGTTAAGTGTTGATGTTAAGCGTGTTAAGTCAGTAACAGCAACCGATCGTGAATGAATCAAACCGAACGTGTTACTGGACGGAGGGGAACGTACAAAGCAAGCAACGAGAGCGCAGAACAACGCCAAGACGAGAGATACATATAGAAAGTGTTATGCAAATATCTGATGAGGCGCTCTGCCAAACTAACTATGACTACTATTTGAAATTTGCAAAAGAAATAGGTCTAGGCTGGTGGTACCATATATGGTATCCCCACACATTCGGCCACTGTGGTGGTTGATAACCCCTACCTTCGCATTGGTACCGGTACCGGTACCATATATGGTACTACTCTGTTCAGATCTCGTACCATATTTAGTAGTGGTACCATATATGGTACAGTACCACCACAGACCCGAACGTGAGTGACGGTACCATTAGTATTGTGCCTTTAGCCTAGGTGCCAGTACCATAAACGGCGTTAAGTGGCAGACTGTGACAGGTCGGTGGATGTTTTGATACTTGAAGTGGGCATGCATCATATTCTAAATCTCAATTGACTCACTTGTTCAAAGCTGATTAGACTATTGATACGGACCAAATTATTGATCAGCTGACCAATAAACAAGAGCGACTACTACCTATGTATGTATGTTCTGCATCATTTCTCCTCAACTAACACAATGCTAGTTTCATTAACTTTGGTCGGTGTCTAATTAAAAAAGCTCGCGGGCTTGCATTTAGAGGCTGTGTTTCAGCGTCTAATCGAAGTTTGTATGCCAGTCCCTAACATCTCCTCACCTTTGTTCCGAGCAAACGTATGCGCTATGTATTTTCTCGCTTTGAAGTACATAATGTTTGTTGCCTTTTTGGTTTCCTTACCAGTGTATATACTATTTCTCGGCACTATAATCCGTTTTCGCCAAAAAGCTCCTTTTTCCACGCCATTCTTTCGCATTACGCTGGTTCTGGGCTTCGCCGACCTAACTCAGTTGCTCACAAGCTGGCTGCTATTTAAATTTCCTGCCTTCGGATGGATTCGCTTCGATGACGTCATCAAATCGGCGCCCTACTTCTGGGGTAAAGTCGCCACTGTTCTCTCCCACTGGGCAGGTCACTCGTGCCTTATTGCTATGCCTATTATGGCTTTTAACCGCCTCACCAACTTGGCCCTGCCGCTGCAGAATGACTTGGTGAGTTCCGAAAACCCGTCGCGGTTGGGTTTCAAAATTTTTGTAGTAAAGTTCTATTCTGAACCTAAGCCTGAACTAAGAATTATCTAGACAAACGAAGCAGAATAAAGAAGCACAAACCTAAATCTAAATCGGTAATCGCGGTGTGGGGGCTACTGTCCGAGTAGGACAATTTCGGCAACGTTTGTAAGGGCCGTATTTATTAAAATTACGGTCGTGTCTTACGGTAGTGACTTGATTTTCAGGAAAACTTCAGATAATCACTGAGCTTCCGATAGATTCCATCTGTATAGTGCAGTTTAGCAATAAACTGTAATAAAGCTGCACAGTGTGTAGTTGTTTGCAGATTTGGACGCCCAGATTCGAGAGAGTGATACTGTTTTTGCAGTTGGGATTGCCGACAGTAATTGTTTCTCCAATGTTGCTTACCGACATAACCTACCATATAGTCAATGGCACTGTAGGCCCCACCGTCTTTGTGGATCCAGCTTATCACGTAAGTTACAGGAGGGAGCGCTTAGGCTTAGCTAGGCTTAGGCTTCAGGTTCAGGCTTAGTCTTAGGCCTAATCTTAGGAATACAAGTCTAAAAATGGGGTTTCTCTGGGTAGGGTAAAAATGGCGGTTGCGTATTTTTTCGCTCAACTAACGAATAATAAGGAATAATAACGAATTGATTTTTTCGATAAATAATCTCTGGTTTTCAGCACTTTTACTACCCATTCATAACCTTTTCAACGTTCTTCTACACCGGCTTTTCATTGGTGATGTACGTAATTCTGATTTATCAAACCCACAAGCACGGCAGCGCCATAGCTCCGGCTCTTTCTACAGTAAAAAATGAACACAGTAATACTGTAAGTCAAATGCAACGTAGTATGGCCATTTTTGGCTTTGTTATGGTCTTTTTGTGGGCACTTTTTTCTATATATCTCGTGCTTATGAGCAGTACGTCTGACCCTGAATTGTTGACGGTCTATGTAGAATTGTACTTTGTTTTTATGGACATTATCTGCTGGATCAACCCCTATTTGGTCTTAATGCTCTGTCATACTGTTAGACGGCATTTTCTGGCTGTTGTGTTGCGCAGACAAATCTACGAATGAATTCAAGTGCACGTGAATATTATGCGAAACGCTTGAAAGCAGCGATGTCCGGGATTTGGACTAACTGGTGGTTTTTTAGTTAGTAAATAAGTGGAGAATTTTGCACAATCAACAGCAATTTTTGGCTACAGAAAATTCCCATTTATTATCAGGGATGTGTTCCGTTGTCTAAACTCAAACTCAGCCCAACTGTACCGAAAGCGGCTCAAAAAGACTCACCAAAAGAATGGAAGTATTCTAGTAGAAATTTTACAGTACACATATATGATATGTACTGCGTCGGTCTATCGTTTACAGTGTTCGATCTACTGTACTGTACTGTACGTATTGATTAAAGAATCTCAGACTTACCGAAAAACTTCTAATAGAAGCGCACGCTCCAATACTAGCGCCCTTTACGGACAACCTGAAAATATAAACGCGCACGCTCTAATAGTAGCGCCCTGCTAATAATAGCGCTCCCACATGCACTACTATCAACGCTTTGTTTGTACGTGTTTCTAATGTAGAATACTGCCCCTTTGAGACAATTTTCTTTGATTAAGCTTGCAAACATTAGTCAGACTAAAACTCATATAAAGATTGCTTCTGTTTAAGACAAAAATACCCTGTATTTTCAGAAAATGAGGATACTTGAGATGGCCAATGTAGCATTGAAATAATAAATGCGCACGCTCAAATACTAGCGCAGCGCCCCAAAATGCAATCACGAAAAAATAATAGCGCAGCGAGAAGTTTTACGGTATGTAACATTCCAACAAGAAGAGCATTTATTACTAAAACGTGCAAAAAACCAGTACAGTACAGTAATGCAGTTAGATAACACTTGATAATCCAGGGGTTGGCCTTGTTGAGTGAGGTAAAAACACCGAATAAAACGAATGTACATTTAAATGTAAAAAAGAGTACTGTGGTAACCAACCCACTAGAGTACCCCGAAACTTTTTTGCTTACATACATGTACTAGGGGGGGTTTGGGGGGTTACTCCCCCCAGCTGGAATAGCCAAACCCCCCCCCTCACCCCCCCCCCCCCCGAGACAGGTTAAGGGACCCCCCCCCCCCGACCAAAAAATACAAGTACTAGTGGTGGCTCCAGTATTAACAAACTGGGTCAGAAATCACTAATTTTTAGCCTAAAATTCACTTGAAAAGCCTTTGGAAACCGAATTTGGCGTTTCCACTGCTGATATTTAAGAAAAATCGGTGTTTTTGGAAGCTCTTTTTGTCATTTTTTGCTTGTTTTTAGCTCTAAAAAGCTATTTGGCAGCTTAAAATTGCGATTTTTAGCATCCTTACTGAAAAAAACGTGCTAAAAACGCATTTCCAGGCGTTCTGGAGCTTTTTGAAATTTTGGACCCCACCTCTGGACGAAACCCCCCCCTACCCCCCTCCCCCCAGGTCGGCCCGGAGCTGTTACATGTATGTTTGCTTAGGTAGCACTTTCCTAAACCTGCCACAGGTACTACCATCTTCAGTTCCCTCAGAAGTGTCTTTCCTTCAGTCATACCTCGCTCAGCCGAAATGTTCACAATTAATTGGTTCTCTCAAAGAAAGCAAATAAAGATTAGTGAGCAGCACAGTGGTTGCGGTCAATTTAAAAAAACCTAGCAACGTTTCCCCCTGTCCTATTCACGTCACCACTCGTAATAAGGCAGTTTGTCAGCGGGCTCAGGGTTAAGGTCGTGGATGAGGCGTTCGAGGTATTTGGTTCCGGGAGGTGACTGCAATTCCAGCGGACGACTGAGTCCACTTCTAGGCATCAGAACGCAGGTGTTGTTGGGGTGGAAGTTAGCTGAGAGTAGTGTTGTTACGACTACTAGTCAAAGTCAAAGTCATAGTTAATACTTTTGTGATATTGCAGTCAAACGGACAGTCCTTCGTTACCATAAATATGTAGTCAAACGAAAACCAGGTAGTCAAACCGTTTGACAATGACTACATTTTGTTATAATAGGCAAACTTTTGAGACGTATTTTTACCACTTTTCGCTGTTTCGCAACAAAACATTTGACAAATTCGATGTATTTTTAAGCACTATTATAGAACACCAAACAACCTTTTTCTCTAAAATGCTGACAGCAATGATGTATCAGTCAGTGAATCTCGACTTGATTCAAGTTCCACAGGTCCAAGATTAAAATTATGACATACAATGTACAGTAGAATATGTACACTTTTTGGTTAAAGAAACAACAAGAATTGGCTTAAAACACAAAGGGCATTTTATTCAATTTTACAGTGTTTTTTGTAGAGCATGTTGTTTTTGGTTTACAAATCAAATTTTGGAGAGAAATGAACAATTCTGCCGTATGTTTTTGGTTTACAATGATTTATTGATGGAATAACACCCATTTCAGGCTGACGCCTGGTAACTGAAACATGATAAAACCCTGAAAATGTCAATTTAGCTCTGTTTCAAAAGTAGTCAAAGTAGTCAAACCGGTGGTCATAGTAGTCAAACGGTTTGATTACAATAGAGTCAAATTTGACTACTCTGGTATTGTACTCAAAAGGACGGTAGTCATAGTCATAGTCAAACGGAAATTTTGGTATTGTAACAACACTAGCTGAGAGGCACTGAATGTTGTCGGAACACTTGGTGGCACAATCCTTGACTGAGAACTCAATACTGGTGCTCAACCATGGTCCTTACAGGGCACGGTCAAGCTTGATACTGAATTTGCCTTTTACACTACTCCCTAAACAACCATTTAATCAAATTCTTTCTCAGAGATCACAAACAACTTGCAGAAGGCAGTGATCTGACGCACACACATCACCTTGGCAGCTTGGACAGCGCAGCTAACCGATTCCCAGGAACCGGTCAACAAATCCATTACTGCACATTTGGAGGCTTCGGCTGAGTGACCCTTGGCCCAGTTGGAGTACTGACATTGGTCACTGGCTCGTCCTGGTCCACCCAGCCTTGGTTTTTCAGAAACAGCCACATTTTCTCATTGCCTCACAGCTTAGATTTTCTTAAAGTATGTATTCGTTTCTTCAAGTTGCACTGTTCTTTCGGACACTTGGCGCTCTTATTAGAGCCTTTCAATGAAGTGCTCAGCCTACAAACAACCCTCCTATTTGCTGTCATCAGGTGATTTGGCAGCTCCAGTTTGGTTCTATTACCGGCTTTCGGTGCCCTGGATTCGGTTTTTAGGCTGACTAGTTGATTGGTTTCCAATCCACAAACCACAGCTCTCATAGCTGCCGGGGCCACCGTGATAGCGTAAACTACCGATGGCCAAGACGAGACTGATGACAGCAAAGTGAACCTGTTTTTGTATTGTACCCGTCGATCAGATCCGATTTGCGGGGTCTTAGGGGCCATCCATAAATGATGTTGTTCCAAAATCCCGATTTTTCGGACCCCCTCCCCCCAAAATCGCCTTGCGTCGTTTCTGGGAACCCCCTCCCCTAAGGCGAAGTCGTTTTCGCGTTACCCTCCCCCCGATAAAAGTGCAGTACATACAGTACTGTCATTTTTTCTTGTTGCCATACTGTATAATGAACTGAATAGATCCCTTCAACCACTCTGGGAAACATTTCTGTATGTAGAAATATTTGACAGAATGTGCATAAATCGAAAATAATGCAAAGTGCCCTAAAATTCGGAAAAAAGTGACGCCGTTTTTTTTGCTAACCCGCTCCCCTCCTGGTGCGTCGTCTATCGTCGCATTTCAGCCGACCCCCCCTCCCCCTGGAACGACGTCGTTTATGGACGGCCCCTTACAGCCTATGATCAGACTCATGATCCAGTTCGCTACCCTATGATTGGTCATCTCGGACGTTGCCCTTCTTTCACTGCCAACCACCCCTAGCCATGCTTCTGGGTGTAGGTGACCAGGAGGGCGGCCGGCGTGTTGATGCCATGATGCTGACAGCTCCCGACGGCCGCCGGTGCCCCTTATGCCAATGGCTACCAGCATTGTTGCTTTCTCAGACAGCTTCTGACAACGTAGATCTTCTTCCTTTGTGGAGTGGCTTCGGTGCTTAGGCAGATCCAGTCGGTTCCCATTTTACCTACTAGCTGTAACCAGCTTTCGGTGGCCTGGGTGGAGCATTGTGCCGATGACCAACTCTTAGTGCTGCTGAGAGGATGAGCGCAAGACGTCGCGCACAGTGGCTATGCGGCCTAAACCACACTACACCAACTTTGCCGGCATATTGTACCCGTATTCAAGCAAGTCTTTCTGTCGTTGGAGGTGCGGCATAATCGCTACGGCCGCCCCAGACCAGCGCTAGATGGACAACCAGCGCTATGAGGTGGAGCGTGTTGCTCGTGTATTTATGCAAGCTTGATGGATTAAATGAAAGTTGTTGTTAGGGACAGGTGCAGTCGCATGTAACTATGAACATCTGATAACAACGGTACGAGTTGGATTTTAGCTATATAACCTACCGCAGCTCGGAGCTGTGCGAGGTGCACTAAGGCTATTTTACAAAACGCGCAAATTTCTTGCATGCATTCTCACGCAGCAGGGCGCCGATTCTAGATGGTTAGAATAGAATTTTGATTAGCATCTGGTTAACTTCTTGTATTGTATAAAAACGTATTCGTATTGAGCTCTATTTAAATGAGTTAACTAAACTAAAATTATTATGTTCCTTTTTTACGTGGGAAACTGGCTGAATTTATTGATCCGACCTCATTAGATAGACGGTTTAGATGCAGAAGCTGAAACAGAAGGCAAGTTTAATACATAGAAGCGCTTAATTCAACTCTAATTACTAACTCGGTGTTTTCGAGACTGGTTTATGTATTCAGCTTTCTTTTTGAAAAACACCAAGTTTATACAGTCGGACACATAACGCCGTTTGTGGTACTGGTAGCATATAAGGTACCTACCAGAACCCATGACCATGGGTAGGAGGCATACATGTAGTTGGGGGGGGAATGGGGGGGGGGTATTTCCCCCCAGGCCCGATTTTCGGAGAAAATTCCCCCCCCAGCCGGATTCTGGGGGGGGGAATTTTTTGAAACCCTATTTTGGGTTTGTAAACCTGCAAACAGGGTTCCAGAAGCCCTGATTAGGGTTTCAGTAATCCAAATTAGGGTTCCGGAGCCCTAGTTTGGGTTTCAAAAACCCTAAATAGGGTTCCGGAACCCTGTTTTGGGTTTCAAAAACCCTAAATAGGGTTCCGAAACCCTGTTTTGGGTTTCAAAAACCCTAAATAGGGTTCCGAAACCCTGTTTTGGGTTACTGAAACCCTAAATAGGGTTCCGGAACCCTAATTTGGATTACTGAAACCCTAATTTGGGTTTCTGAAACCCTAAATAGGGTTCCGGAACCCTAATTTGGGTTACTGAAACCCTAAATAGGGTTTCGGAACCCTAATTTGGGTTTCTGAATCCCTAAATAGGGTTCCGGAACCCAAATTTGGGTTACTGAAACCCTATTTTCGGTTACTGAAACCCTAAATAGGGTTCCGGAACCCTAATTTGGGTTACTGAAACCCTAATTTGGGTTACTGAAACCCTAATTTGGGTTACTGAAACCCTAATTTCGGTTACTGAAACCCTAAATAGGGTTCCAGAACCCTAATTTGGGTTCCTGAAACCCTAAATAGGGTTACTGAAACCCTAAATAGGGTTCCGGAACCCTAATTTGGGTTCCTGAAACCCTAAATAGGGTTACTGAAACCCTAAATAGGGTTCCGGAACCCTAAATTGGGTTCCAGAACCCTAATTTGGGTTTCTGGAGTGCCGAAATAGGGTTCCGGAACCCTAATTTGGGTTTAAAAATCTCTAAAGAAGGTTCCAGAAATGCATTTTAACTGTATTATGTCGAATAAAATGGGTTTTTTTGCACGTTTTAAAGCAAAATTAGCTTTTTTGCACATTTTAAATTAAAAATAAGGTTTTTTTCCACGTTTTACAGCAAAAATAGGGTTTTAAACGGAATTTTTGCACTTCAGACACGATTTTTACCCCATTTTTAGTCCTCAAAACCCTGTTTTGAGCCCAAAAAAAGGTCGCTGAAACCCACTTTTGGACACCAAAAAAAGGTCGCTGAAACCCCCTTTGGGCATAGCCCTGAAACCCTATTTTGGATCAGAAAAATTCCCCCCCCAGCCGAAAACCCAGCTACATGTATGGTAGGAGGGGTACCATACATGGTGCCGGTAGCATATTGTACCGTACCACCACACTCCCCGAATGTTATGTTGCCAAATAATTCTGCTTTAACAGTCTCATAATGGCAACATTGAGCTTCGACACTTCAGCTGTGTCGCCAATTCGCAAAAAAACACTTCTAACAATCAGTCGGTTAGTCTCTCAGTGTACCCTGTCATTCAGCAGCATACCCAGGGGGTGTAGGGTGCGTAAACCCCCACGTTCTGGTGGAGGAAGGAAGGAAAACTCTCAAAAATACGAGTAACGAATAAATTATGACCTGTATCTGTGTATTTTATGCCTGAATGCCTTTTTGAAAGCCAATTTTTCGATTTTTTGACCCTCTTCAAACTACTAAAACTGTCAATTTTTGTCAATTTCACGCTCAGAATACTTTTTAAAAAGGTTTTTGAAGGCTAACTTTGCTAAATTTTCACGCTCTGGCCCAACAAGGCAACTTCAAAAATTTTACACCACCCTTTGCAAAATCCTGGGGACGCCACTGCTGTTATGTACAGAAAACACATTTCACTGAAAACAACATTTCAGAACTTTTCACTACACAACCTTACGTTTTGCAAGTTTCTTGCCAAACATGTCGGGATTAGTATGTTACCTGATCTGATATTACCGGAGTTTTCCACTTATAAGACCTGGTCTTATAACTGGAAAATGCCCAAATTTAGGGTCACTTTTTGGCAGCCTTTTGAAGACCATGGTCTTCTAACTGGAAAATGTTATTTCACTGCAAACAAGGGTTTTTGGCCAAAAGTTGAATTTGTTCTTCACCTAGATTGTTGTTGCAGACATGCCTGACAATTTTACGCTTGACTTGTAGAACTTTACTTGAAATTACAAAAAGAAATTTAGTGTTGAAGCATAGCAGGTACTGTATTGTGAAAATCAGAATCATATTTACCTATTATTATATACTTCTGCCTTTGTTTTTTCACGATGGACAGTTTTTGTTTAGTTTAAAAACAGATAATTGTGTGCTAAAATCGGTTAATTAAACCAAGACCATGGTCTTTTAACTGAAAAATGGATGTCAATGAACCCAGTTTTCTGACCACCTATTTGAAGACCATGGTCTTATAACTGGAAACAAAAACCTATTATAAGACCATGGTCTTCTAACTATGGTGGTCTTATAAGCGGAAATCTCCGGTACTACTAAGAGTGTAACAATGTTGACATAAATTCACCACTCATAGTAGGGCAACTTGTCAGCGGGGTCAGAGGTCAAATCGTGTATGATCCGCTCCAGATATTGCACTCCAGAACGTGTCTCCACTTCTAGCGGATGGTTGAGTCCACTTCTAGGCATCAGAACGCACGTGCCGTTAAGGTAAAAGTTAGCCGACAAGCACTGAATGTTTCCCGAGCACTTGATAACACAGTTATGCAGAGACACCTCTTCAGTGCTGCTCAGCTTCAGCCCAGACAGAGCTCGATCGGCTTTCACTTTGAATTTGCCGCTTACCGTACTCCCTAAATAATCGTATACGTCAAGTTCTGTGCGAGACCGTGAAAAGACTTGCAGTAGGCAGTGATCTGTCGCACACAGACCAACTTGGCAGCTGGTGCGTTGCAGTCAACTGACTCCCAGAAACCGGTCAACAGATCCATCACTGCACATTTGGACGGTTCCGCAGAGTGACCGTTGGCCCAGTTGGAGTACTGGACATTGGTCACTGGCTGCCCGGTGTCCTCCCAGCGCTGGTCATTTAGAAACAACCACATCTTTTCGTTGTCTCCCAGAACAGATTTGCTGAAAACGTGGAACAGAGGTATAGAAGAAAGAAGAACAGAAGGAAATTTGCCTTCACCCATAATCGTGCAGGTGTTTTTGTCGTTGCGCCGATCTGATCGTGGGCAAAGCAGCGCCCAAGTCACGACATTGGTTGTCAGCCTCTGCATATGTAAATAGTTTGGTGTCGTCAAATTCGGCTGAGCTAGACAAAATTGACTCCCAACTGACGAAAGTGGCTGCAAGTGTAAAATAGGTAGCGCAATGCTTCGTCCTCATGCTGGTCATGTACTTGGCTATAGCGAAAGCAATGAGGCTAAACATGGCCAAACCGAAAAAGCAAGAAACAATGAAATGAAACAGTTTGACATGTCACTCACAGTTCACCAGTCGGTCGCAAATGCACGGGAAACGTGCGTAATAATCACGCCATCGACCGTCCGGGCCGCAAACTGAAGCCGCAGTATGTTTTCTCCATCCATGACAGGCGAAATGAGGGTAGGCCGCTAAAACCTTTCACTTGAAAGCTCACTTTCCAAAGGTACTACTTACCATAAGCAGGTTGGTCTGGGTCGTTTCTGTACGCATACAAGTTCCAGTTACACTTGGCCATTTTGCTCAAGTAGAACCATTCTTTTACGAAAACATCTTCAAATAAACTCAACAACCACTCATCACGGATGCAACGCATTTTCTGCGCTTTGCACGCCTTTGTGCAACCAGTTTGATAACCGATGGTGAGAATGAACTCCGAGGGCAAACTAGCTTGGCTTATAACGACAATAGAAGCCAGTAGAAGCGCCAGTCCTGCCATGCTCTGGGCGCTTTAATGCAAAATTAACTGATTATTGGAGTCACGAACGAGCTGTCTGTGCTAACCTGGGGTCTATGGCACGTTTGGTTGTTAGGAGACGAGCCTAAATAGCAATCAAACTATGTACGTATGAGGTGTAGCATATCATTGCAGATTGAATGAGATATAAGATATTTCGAATAGGTCAAGGGAGCAAGCCAGTGGTTACCTCACTGAGCCAGTTTTTACGGTCTTGTTATGGTGGTTCCTGAGTTTCCCAAAAAACGGTAACATTTCTTATTATTGCCGTTTCCGAAATTTTTGACCAAATTAGCTGAAATTAGAAACTTAGATGTCAAAAGAGGGGTAATTTTGTGTGTTAGAATATGGTACCACAGGCTTCTTGACTCAATCCTGAGAAATTCACGAATCTGTGAAATTTGGTGATTAAGTATATTATTATACACATGATGGCATACGGGCTATTTGGGAAGCGTGCGCAAATATAAGTGGAAGCGGAGTGAACTATATCCCTCTCGCGCAGGGCCGTCAAATGTCCGATGAGCCAATTCGAATTTTTGGCCGGGAAAATGCGTGATGAACCCGTGCGAAGCTGAAAAAATTTGTCCGATGAAAACGCTGCGTGATGGAAAGAGTCATCACGCAGGTGCGTGATGAGGTTTTTCATCACGCATTTTTTTACTGGCCGCCACTTTAAATACCAGCTAATGCGCAACGCTGTAGCATACAGCCGACAAAAATGCGTGATGAAAATGAGTTATGGCTGCGCTGGCCGCATAACGCAAATGCGAAGCTGATCGAGGTGTAAATTTTGCGAAGCTGATCAACTTTGCGTGATGAACCCGTGCGAAGCTGATCGGCAAATGCGTGATGAAAATTTGTCGCGTGCACCAATTGGTGCACGGTCTGCCCGTAAGAGATATGTCAATAGACTAATGTGGCGCACCGCGCTCCACCCACACCACATTAAGGAACATCTGATTCTGAAACAGTTTTTATGACAACGGGGTTACGCGCGGTCGCGCTTACACAATCTCACACAGAAGGAATGCAGCTACGCGCTGAGGAAGAGCGGCGCGCGCTCACCTGCGCTGCCTTCCTTCGGGGCGGCTTGACGACGGAGGCTGGACAGTGGCGGTTGCTCACTGGGGTCGGTGCTGGCTACCGTCGATCACTCACTCTTCTTGGTCCGGCTGGAAGGCGCTTGCGGCGGAGAGAGCGCGGCTGGCTGGGACTCGAGGAACACTGACCAACGACTGTCTAGAGGCGCCGCTTAAGTATCCGATGTGCATATGGCTAGAAGGTTTTTACATCCCTAGCAATTGGCTGAATTTGGATTTAGCCGTGTGCTAAATTTTCCTCCTTCATTATCAGGCAACCGCCTTCGTATTGCCGGGTTTCCTTTCCAGTGCAGGCATCACCGGGCGTCGCTGGGACGCCATTTTGTGAAAAGCACACACTATACATGACAAAATAGTGCTAAAATGAAACTTTTCTTGGCTGTTCCTTCTGAAAATAAGTAGAAATTTGGACAAACGCTCTAAAACTATGCATATTTATGTGTTTAAATTTCGTAAATTAAGATTGACACAGTCTTGATAAATTGAAGATTGTTTGGGAGATTATAGACACAGACAGACAGACAGACAGACAGACAGACAGACAGACAGACAGACAGACAGACAGACAGACAGACAGACAGACAGACAGACAGACAGACAGACAGACAGACAGACAGACAGACAGACAGACAGACAGACAGACAGACAGACAGACAGACAGACAGACAGACAGACAGACAGACAGACAGACAGACAGACAGACAGACAGACAGACAGACAGACAGACAGACAGACAGACAGACAGAAAACCAAACAATCTTGTCTTGTCCAGACTTCGCTGTTGCAACACGATTTCTTTCATTTAATTTTGCGCGCTAGCAGGCCTTAATTGAGCTACTGTTGAGTAATCTGTAAACGGTCCATTGGAAACGGTGTTTGCACGTATGTTACTGTGCCGGTGCACGAATATTGAAGTAACAATTTAACTACAATTATGTTACCTGCTAAATATCAGGCTGTAGCAGAAAGCGTTTCACTAAAAACACGGACCACCCAACTACACCATTTCATAATTTTTCACAACACAACATCATACGTATTTGGAAGTTTCATTCAAAACATGATGGTAGCTGATTCTGATTGTATTACTAAGTGTAACGATGTTGGCATAAATTCACCACTCATAGTAGGGCAACTTGTCAGCGGGGTCAGAGGTCAAATCGTGTATGGCCCGCTCAAGATATTGCACTCCAGGACGTGTCTCCACTTCAAGCGGATGGTTGAGTCCACTTCTAGGCATCTGAACGCACGTGCCGTTAAGGTAAAAGTTGGCTGACAAGCACTGAATGTTTCGCAAGCACTTTATGACACAGTTATGCAGAGACACCTCTTCAGTACTGCTCAGCCACAGCCCGGACAGGGCTCGATCGGGTTTCACTTTGAATTTGCCGTTTACCGTACTCCCTAAATAATCGTTTACGTCAATTTCTGTGCGAGACCGTGAAAAAACTTGCAGTAGGCTGTGATCTGTCGCACACAGACCAACTTGGCAGCTGGTGCGTTGCAGTCAACTGACTCCCACAAACCGGTCAACAGATCCATCACTGCACATTTGGAGGGTTCCGCAGAGTGACCGTTGGCCCAGTTGGAGTACTGGACATTGGTCACTGGCTGGCCGGTGTCCTCCCAGCGCTGGTCATTTAGAAACAACCACATCTTTTCGTTGTCTCCCAGAACAGATTTGCTGAAAACGTTGCAGAGAGGTATAGAAGAAAGAAGAACAGAAGGAAATTTGCCTTCACCCATAATCGTGCAGGTGTTTTTGTCGTTGCGCCGATCTGATCGTGGGCAAAGCAGCGCCCAAGTCTCGACATTGGTTGTCAGCCTCTGCATATGTGGATAGTTTGGTGTCGTCAAACTCGGCTGAACTAGACAAAACTGACTCCCAACTGACCAAAGTGGCTGCAAGTATAAAATAGGTAGGCGCAATGGCGCATCGCATGTTTCGTCCACCCGTTGGTTATGAGCGCGCGTGAAGTAATTTTTGCTATTTCGCTATGGTGAAAGCAACGAGACCAAAAATGAAACAGTTTTCTATCAGTTTCTCACTCACAGTTCACCAGTCGGTGGCAGATGCATGGGAAACGTCCATAATAGCCACTCCATCGACCGTCCGGGCCGCAAACCGAAGCCACAGTGTGTTTTCTCCATCCGAAACACGTGAAATAAGGGTAGGCCGCTAAAACACTTTGCTTCAAGGGAGATCACTTTTCTAAAGCTACCACAGTGGGAACCTCGTAAATATAACATCGTTTATTTTCCATTTATCGAACTTGTGCTCAAAAAGGCAAAAATCAAATCTACTAGGTATGTTCTGAGCCAGTGCAACTAACACATATTGTCAAGCAGGGATGTCTGGCAAATTCAAAGTTTGGATTTGATATGGTATGGTATGGTATGGTATGGTATGGTATGGTATGGTATGGTATGGTATGGTATGGTATGGTATGGTATGGTATGGTATGGTAGTGTACTGAAATCAAAAAGTTTAATTAATTTTGTACACATAGTGGCGTGACGCTAACAGGATCAAACACGTATCACCCAGCCTGTATGGGAAAACTGGTTAGTCTGAACATTTCTGTTCCATTTATTTATAGAGGGTAGCATTTACGAGTGCGATTTTACTTACCATAAGCGGGTTGGTCTAGATAATTTCTGTAGGCAGCCACGTTCCAGTTACACTTGGTCATTTTGCTCAAATAGAACCACTCTTTTATGAAAACATCTTCAAATTGACTTAACAATGACTCATCACGGATGCAACGCATCTTCAGTGCTCTACACGCCTTCGTGCAACCAGTTTCATAACCGATGGTGAGAATGAACTCCGAGGGCAAGCTAGCTTCGCTTATAGCAACTATAGAAGTCAGTAGAAGCGCCAGTCCTGCCATACTCTGGGCGCTTTAATGTACAATTAACTGACTATTGGAGTCATGAACGAGCTACCCATGTATGTGTTACCGTGTGTCTATGCCGTAGACTCTATGGCAGGTTTTGTTGTTAGGAGACGAGCCTAAATAGCAGTCAAACTACATATTTAACGATCTCTTGCGCTCCCTGTCCAGTTTAGGCTCAGCGGGTTAAATGAGATTTTGAATAGCTCAAGGAGAGGGTGCTTTAGTCGAGTTTTTTAGTTTTTACGATCTTACGGTGGGTTCTGGATGTCCCACAAAAACAAAAACACAGACGAAAATGTTAACATTTCTTTTAGCTGCCATTTCTGTAATTTTTTACCAAATTGGCTGAAATTTGAAACTTTGGTGCCAAAATAGGGGGAAATTTTATGTTAAAATTTGGTGCACACCTGAGAAAATCAAGAATAAGTAAAATTTGGCGATTTTAATGCCGATGGATAGCGCTAAAAATTTAACTTTTCTCTGCAGAGTGCAGCTACAGTATTTCCCAAATGATCGCCAAACGACTTGAAATTTGGACAACCGCTGCAACGCTGTGCATACTTATGCACTAAAATTTCATGCATTGAGACTGATGAGCCATAAAAAATTGAAGATTTCCTGAATATCCGCTTTTTTGAATGAGCAGAACAGACAGAAAAACAGATCCTTGTTTTCTGAGGACTGTGTCAATCTCAACACATGAAATTTTAACACGTAAAATACCCCTCAGTTTTGCCCTCAGACATTCTCTAAATTTGATGGCATCGATCCGATCCGATGTGCGGGGGGACCTTACGGCCCTACGCTCAGACATATGTGGTCCATTGCGCGACCCCCGGAGTTCGTCATCTCGGACGTTTCCCTTCTATTACTGCCAGCCACTCTAGCCATGCTGTTCGGCGCCAGGTACTAAGAGAGTGCCTGGCGCGTTGACGTCATGGTACTGAGAGCTCCCAACGGCCGCCCGGCCAGCAGCTCTAAACCGGTATTGGCCTTGTTGCTGGTTTCTCAGACAGCCCCCTGGCGTCATTGATCTTCTTTTCCAACGTGGCATGCTATTGGAGCGGCTTTGGTGCAATGGCAGATCCAGTTGGTTCCCATTTTACCTACTTGCTGTAACCAGCTTTCGGTGGCGTGGGTGGAGCGTTATGCCGACAACCAACTCTTTGCGGCAAGAAACTTGCCGCGCTGAGAGGATGAACGCACGACATCGCGCACAGTGGCCATGCGGCCTAAACCACTACACCAACTGTGCCGGCATTTGATGGCATTTGGCGGACGATCCGATCCGATCCGATCCGATCCGATCCGATCCGATCCGATCCGATCCGATCCGATCCGATCCGATATGCAGGGGGACCTTACGGCCCTACGCTCAGACCTATACGGTCCATTGCTCGACCCCCCGTGGTTCATCATCTGGGACGTTTCCCTTCTATCACTGCCAGCCACTCTAGCCATGCTGTTGGGCGCCAGGTACTAAGAGAGTGCCTGGCGCGTTGACGTCATGGTACTGACAGCTCCCAACGGCCGCCCAGCCAGCAGCTCTAAACCGGTATTGGCCTTGTTGCTGGTTTCTCAGACAGCCCCCTGGCGTCATTGATCTTCTTTTCCAACGTGGCATGCTTTTGGAGCGGGTTGGGTGCAATGGCAGAACCAGTTGGTTCCCATTTTACCTACTTGCTGTAGCCAGCTTTCGGTGGCCTGTGTGGAGCTTTGTGCCGACGACCAACTCTTTGCAGCAAGAAACTTGCTGCGCTGAGAGGATGAGCGCACGATGTCGCGCACAGTAGCCATGCGGCCTAAACCACTACACCAACTGTGCCGGCGCATTGTACCTGTATTCAAGCAAGTCTTTCTGGCGGACGTGACAGCAAAAAGGAAAATTTTCATTTTAAACGCTATTCCTATAGCCATAGAAATTACCAAGTTTCGCATAATCCTGAATTTCTCCGGGTTGGGTCAAGTCTGGTCTGGTGCACCAACACCCAAAATTTCCCCGATTATGGCAGTTTCAAATTTCAGTCAATATATAGTGAATAAATTTGGCGGAAAATGTAGCAAAAAGAAATGTTGTCATAGTTTTTGGGACACCCTGTGCTGGATGCAGTTTTGTCACTTGCAGCTTTGTCAATTTTGGAGTTTGAACAAATTTGTATTCACACAAAATTAGACTGGATCAGACATTTGAATCCAGCGCGACTTTCGCCATCGGAAAATGGGAAGTCAAAGACCAGGATGCCCATGCTGCATCGCGGCTTGAGGAGATTCTTTTCTCTGCACATCTTCAATGCACTGCAGATATCTTCAGCCAGAAGTTCATTGACGCCCCAGCAAACAAACGGACACCATCCATAGGCTACGTTCACTGGATAGGCGTTTGTACCGCCACTGAGAAAATTGACGTACAGTTTTGGCTTTTGAAGACGATGCACTCCGTCGGTGTTTTCGTCTGCCATCTGCTTGTCACTCATCCAGATAGACCTGAGCATGTAATCCTTAACTAGCCGGGCCTTGTGTTTGATGCTCTCTATTGTTGCCCAGACTTTATACTTGTCCTGTACGTACAAATCAAACTGGTAGCCTTTTATGATCCGTCTGCCATTGTGCGGCCATCCGCTGCTTTTAATGCCATCAGATCCTGCGAATCTACTGAACAGGACTACTTTGCCTCTGACCTCTTTGACCAATGGAATTCTGTTCTCAGTGAAGAATTGCAGCTTAGTGTATTCATTAATGTATTTACTAACCAGTATGGCAAACCCATAAGTACACTTTTTCGACGAGCCCCCTTCCGGCTTGACCGACATGATGATAAATTCAGAGGGATGGTTGTGCAGGAAGGAGCCAACTTTGCTCAGCACGTATGAGAAATCGCGGTCCAAATATGCGCTCCCATGATAGCACTGGAGTAGTGTTTCCGATCAAATTAAAATTAAATAACAAAATTAAATTGTTTTGGCCAAAATCACCAAGTAAATAGCAATTTAATAACAAATTAAATTTCTCGCGATGACAGCCAAGCAAATTAAAATTATATCAAATTTCGTAAAATTGGCCTAGAAATTTGATATAAATTTGATATGAATTTGATATAAATTTGCTTGGTTCGGGAGATTCAATAACCAAAGTCTGGCTACAAAACAGCAAGTTCAGTCCATAGATGACCTTGTTCATGCCTATATGTAGCAAAGATATCAACTCTTTAAATGCTAAGTTCTAGACCATTTCTCGCCATCTAAAGAAAGGTCAACTCATTTTGGACTGACACGACCCAGGTTTTGAGCTCTTTCCTCAGGAATTGAGTATTGATTTTAGCAAATTTATATTTAATTCATATCAAATAACAAATTTCTATCAAATTAAATTTCAGAATTTGGGTACCAAGCAAATTAATAGCAAGTTATTTTCTTCTGAAGGCTGAGCAAGCAATTTAATAGTTATTTAATTTCAAAATAAATTTACTCGGAAACACTACACTGGAGCTTGTTGTGCTCACAGCGCAGACGTATGTCAATGAATCGTATGCCTCTGTCCAGTTGAGTGACCAAGGTTCTGCCCTGTGTTTCCACCCAGGGTGCAAAGTCTCCAAAGGTCATTGTGTCATGGGTGCCTGCACACCTTATCTGTGACAAATTTTATTTTTTCTATATCATTTTATTCTACCTACCTGGTATGCTGAGATAGTCAATTCTGACGTCATCATCCACTTCTTTCAGCCAGTCAGATGGTATGAATTCCTTGAAGCCGGATTTAAACTCTTCAAATTTGTCAAAATTGAGTCTAAGCCTAAGCCTGTTTGTATTGGCAACTCGCCTGGATATTTTCGCTGCCTGAATTCCTGCCAAGGTTGGTAGTAGTAGTCATCCTCTAGACACACTGTTAACTTTAGAAAGATAAAGAAAGTGAACCAGCTCGTCATGGTGAAATAATGTTGAATTGGTAAATTGTCCATGTGCTGTTCACTAAACAGACGTTTTACATTCGACAGCAACTGACTAAATACAGTTTTTATTCCAGTAAGTCACGCGTCGCAAGCAAAGACAAGGAACAAAACAATTCTTCTAAAAAGAATAGAAAGCTTTTGTTTAACTTTTTTGAGGCATGGACAGGTTTTTGTTTACTATTTTTTAACAAAATTATAGAGCGGCAGTTAAGGATAACGTCTGTTACATGTATCTTTCTGACAATGTATTCTTCTGATAGTGAACCTTTTTAGACAGCTTTCTTTAAATTTAATTTTCTCTTTCATACAATTCTTTTGTAGCAGTAGCAGGCAATTCTTTCAAAACATAGTTTTTCTCTCTCAAACATTATTCTTCTTTTGCGGCAGTAAACTCTTGTGGGCAGTTTTTTCAAAGCGCAGTTTTTTCTCTTTCAACCAATTCTTTTGTGACAATAAGTAGAATTTTTTTTTGATTTTTTCTATTCAAGCAATTCTTTTGTGACAATAAGTAAACTCTTTTAAAATTTTTTCTCTTTCAAGCAATTCTTTCGTGACAGTAACAGTCAGGGAAATAACAACATATATGGTATCAGTACACATGCATGGAAACGGTACCATATATGGTACCGGTACACCTTCAAGTAGTACCATATATGGTACCACTTCCTTATATGGCACTGGTACCATATATGGTACCCCTTCGATCGAGGCCTCAGGTGATACCATATATGGTACCGGTACCATGGAACCGGTACCATATGGAACCGGTACCATATATGGTACCCCTTCGATCAAATCATAAGGGGTACCATATATGGTACCGGTACCATATATGGTACCCTTTCGATCGAGGCCTCAGGTGGTACCATAATATGGTACCGGTACCATATATGGAAACGGTACCATACATGGAAACGGTACCATATATGGTACCCTTTCGATCGAGGCCTCAGGTGGTACCACATATGGTACCCTTTCGATCGAGGCCTCAGGTGGTACCATATATGGTACCGGTACTATATATGGAAACGGTACCATATATGGAAACGGTACCATATATGGTACCGGCACCATATATGGTACCCTTTCGATCGAAGCCTCAGGTGGTACCATATATGGTACCGGAAGCATAAACTGCTTTTAAAACAAAAGTTTCCCTAAGTCTAAGCCTGACCTTGAATCTAGTAAGCCTGTATTAACTATAAATGGTATAACTTGTGATCTCGGTTTTGTATGTTTTGAGACTGAGATTCTTGGATCGAAAACTCGAAAATTAAACTAAACAGGCTAGGTACCCTGTATGCATTCACTAGGCATAGTTCAAGTACCTTGTACAAGTCCATGTAGGTTTCGTTTCTTCTATTGATACAGAAGGGAGTTAAAACAGGGTTCGTGCGGCTTTTGAATGGCAAAATTCTCTGACCTTTCTCTGACTTTTCCTATATGACCAAAGTAAAAATTCCCTGACCAACCAGGGAGAGAAACTTTTGAAACATTGGTTTAAACGGCATTCTGAGGCTTAATGTTTAGTTTAAGTAGTAGTAGAAAGTCAGAAGTCCGATATTGAAAAAGGGTGGTGTGTAAAGTTCTAACAGGAGCATTTGGTGGCGAGGTGTTTCTGCTGCTATCGAATTTTTCCCTGACCAGACACCAAATTCCATGCTTTTCCCTGATTCCCTGACTTTTTTAAATTCCCTGACTCACTGAACAACAAATTTTTTTTACTGGAAATGTTTGAAGGATTTATTTTTTTACTGGAAATTGAGTTATGGAAATTACAGAAAAATCATAACCGTTTTGCTGTATCACGTCAGGATTTTTAGTAACAGAAATATTCCCATTGCCTATAAGTCAGGATTTCAATGAAATCATTCTCCATTTATTTCATCATGAATGCTTCAAAATTATAGAAATTACAGAAAAACTCCACTAGGATGTTGTTAGAAATCCTTATGGCATTTGGCGTTGCGCTTGTGCTGCTCTGTGTCAGTTTCACGATGCAGAAAGCAGCAGAAGTCGCCCCTCATGTTCGGGTTGTGCCGCATCTGGTAATGCGTCTCCATGAGTGAAATGTCTTGGTGGAATCGCTCGCCGTGCTTGTTGGAGACAGCTCCCAAGTTGTCAGGGAAGAAGTTCAGGTGCTGGTGTAGGAAATGGATTTCAGGGACATCCAGGAGCCAAGTTTCCTGAAGGACTCGAGCAGCTGCAGCTGGACCGCAAATCCAACAAATCATGAAGGACGTCATTTTTCCAACAACTCTAAACCCCAAAGAGCTGGCAGCGTGGAGGAGCTTCAAAGCTGTGACAGACAACTTCTTGGGGAATGAGCGCGTGGACAACTATGAAGAAATAGTGCAGCAGCTGCTTGAGTCCTTCAGGAAACTTGGCTCCAGGATGTCCTGGAAAATCCATTTCCTACACCAGCACCTGAACTTTTTCCCTGACAACTTGGGAGCTGTCTCAGACGAGCACGGCGAGCGATTCCACCAAGACTTTTCACTCATGGAGACGCATTACCAGGGGCGGCACAACCCGAACATGATGGGATGGGCGACTTCTGCTGGTTTCTGCATCGTGAAACTGACACAGAGCAGCACAAGCGCAACGCCAAATGCCATAAGGATTTCTAACTACATCCTAGTGGAGTTTTTCTGTAATTTCTGTAATTTTGAAGCATTCATGATGAAATAAATGGAGAATGATTTCATTGAAATCCTGACTTATAGGCAATGGGAATATTTCTGTTACTAAAAATCCTGACGTGATACAGCAAAACGGTTATGATTTTTGAAATCAGCGTACCCAAATTAGTCTAAATCACTTCACACATTTCCAGTAAAAAATATTTTTTGAAATTTGTTGTTCATCCATGACTCCCTGATTTTCTAGGCCCTGACCATATACAATTTATGGTACCACCTGAGGCCCCGATCGAAAGGGTACCATATATGGTACCGGTACCATATATGGTACCGTTTCCATATATGGTACCGTTTCCATATATGGTACAACCTGAGGCCTCGATCGAAAATGAAACAGTTTTCTATCAGTTTCTCACTCACAGTTCACCAGTCGGTGGCAGATGCATGGGAAACGTCCATAATAGCCACTCCATCGACCGTCCGGGCCGCAAACCGAAGCCACAGTGTGTTTTCTCCATCCGAAACACGTGAAATAAGGGTAGGCCGCTAAAACACTTTGCTTCAAGGGAGATCACTTTTCTAAAGCTACCACAGTGGGAACCTCGTAAATATAACATCGTTTATTTTCCATTTATCGAACTTGTGCTCAAAAAGGCAAAAATCAAATCTACTAGGTATGTTCTGAGCCAGTGCAACTAACACATATTGTCAAGCAGGGATGTCTGGCAAATTCAAAGTTTGGATTTGATATGGTATGGTATGGTATGGTATGGTATGGTATGGTATGGTATGGTATGGTATGGTATGGTATGGTATGGTATGGTATGGTATGGTATGGTAGTGTACTGAAATCAAAAAGTTTAATTAATTTTGTACACATAGTGGCGTGACGCTAACAGGATCAAACACGTATCACCCAGCCTGTATGGGAAAACTTGGTTAGTCTGAACATTTCTGTTCCATTTATTTATAGAGGGTAGCATTTACGAGTGCGATTTTACTTACCATAAGCGGGTTGGTCTAGATAATTTCTGTAGGCAGCCACGTTCCAGTTACACTTGGTCATTTTGCTCAAATAGAACCACTCTTTTATGAAAACATCTTCAAATTGACTTAACAATGACTCATCACGGATGCAACGCATCTTCAGTGCTCTACACGCCTTCGTGCAACCAGTTTCATAACCGATGGTGAGAATGAACTCCGAGGGCAAGCTAGCTTCGCTTATAGCAACTATAGAAGTCAGTAGAAGCGCCAGTCCTGCCATACTCTGGGCGCTTTAATGTACAATTAACTGACTATTGGAGTCATGAACGAGCTACCCATGTATGTGTTACCGTGTGTCTATGCCGTAGACTCTATGGCAGGTTTTGTTGTTAGGAGACGAGCCTAAATAGCAGTCAAACTACATATTTAACGATCTCTTGCGCTCCCTGTCCAGTTTAGGCTCAGCGGGTTAAATGAGATTTTGAATAGCTCAAGGAGAGGGTGCTTTAGTCGAGTTTTTTAGTTTTTACGATCTTACGGTGGGTTCTGGATGTCCCATAAAAACAAAAACACAGACGAAAATGTTAACATTTCTTTTAGCTGCCATTTCTGTAATTTTTCACCAAGTTAGCCGAAATTTGAAACTTTGGCGAACGAAGTAAAATTTGGCGATTTTAGTGCCGATCCGATCGATAGATAGCGCTGAAAATTAAACTTTTCTTTTCTTTGCAGCTATTTCCACAAATGATCGCCAAACGATTTGAAACTTGGACAAACGCTGCAAAGCAGTGCATATTTATGCACCAAAATTTCATGCTTTGAGATTTTATGAGTCTTGAGAAATTGAAGATTTCCTGAATATCCGCTGTTTTGAATGAGCAGATCAGAAAAACAGATCCAAATTTTCTGAGGACTGTGTCAATCTCAACACATGAAATTTCAAGCCGTGAAATACCCCTCAGTTTTTCAGTCAGACTTTCTCTAAATTTGATGTCATTTGGCTGACGTGACAGCAAAAGGGAAAATTTTCATTTTAATCGTCATTCCTATAGCCATTGAAATTACCAAGTTTGGCATATTCCTATGTTTCAAATTTAAGTCAATCTTGTGAAAATTGGCGGAAGTTGTAGCAAAAGGAAATGTTATCATAGTTTTTGGGACACCCTGAGCTGGATGCAATTTTGTCACAAGAACAAGGAGTTTGAACAAATTTGTAGTTTGTGAAGGTCAAATTCACACAAAATTAGACTGGATCAGACATTTGAATCCAGCTCGACTTTCGCCATCGGAAAACGGGAAGTCAAAGACCATGATGCCCATGCTGCATCGCGGCTTGAGGAGATTCTTTTCTCTGCACATCTTCAACGCACTGCAGATATCTTCAGCCAGAAGTTCATTGACGCCCCAGCAAACAAACGGACACCATCCATAGGCTACGTTCACTGGATAGGCGTTTGTACCGCCACTGAGAAAATTGACGTACAGTTTTGGCTTTTGAAGACGATGCACTCCGTCGGTGTTTTCGTCTGCCATCTGCTTGTCACTCATCCAGATAGACCTGAGCATGTAATCCTTAACTAGCCGGGCCTTGTGTTTGATGCTCTCAATTGTTGCCCAGACTTTATACTTGTCCTGTACGTACAAATCAAACTGGTAGCCTTTTATGATCCGTCTGCCATTGTGCGGCCATCCGCTGCTTTTAATGCCATCAGATCCTGCGAATCTACTGAACAGGACTACTTTGCCTCTGACCTCTTTGACCAATGGAATTCTGTTCTCAGTGAAGAATTGCAGCTTAGTGTATTCATTAATGTATTTACTAACCAGTAGGGCAAACCCATAAGTACACTTTTTCGACGAGCCCCCTTCCGGCTTGACCGACATGATGATAAATTCAGAGGGATGGTTGTGCAGGAAGGAGCCAACTTTGCTCAGCACGTATGAGAAATCGCGGTCCAAATATGCGCTCCCATGATAGCACTGGAGCTTGTTGTGCTCACAGCGCAGACGTATGTCAATGAATCGTATGCCTCTGTCTAGTTGTGTGACCAAGGTTCTGCCCTGTGTTTCCACCCAGGGTGCAAAGTCTCCAAAGGTCATTGTGTCATGGGTGCCTGCACATGTTGTCTGTGACAAATTTTATTTTTTCTATATCAATCTACCTACCTGGTATGCTGAGGTAGTCAATTCTGACGTCACCATCCACCTCTTTCAGCCAGTCAGATGGTATGAATTCCTTGAAGCCGGATTTAAACTCTTCAAATTTGTCAAAATTGAGTCTAAGCCTAAGCCTGTTCTGTTTGTATTCGCAACTTGCCTGGGTATTTTCGCTGCCTGAATTCCTGCCAAGGTTGGTACTGGTAGTCATAGTCTAGACACACTGTTAACTTGAGAAAGATAAAGAAAGTAAAGCAGCTGGTCGTGGTGAAATAATGCTGAATTGGTAAGTTGTCCATGTGCTGTTCACTAAACAGACGTTTTACATTCGACAGCAACTGACTAAATACAGTTTTTATTCCAGTAAGTCACGCGTCGCAAGCAAAGACAAGGAACAAAACAGTTCTTCTAAAAAGAATAGAAAGCTTTTGTTTAACTTTTTTGAGGCATGGACAGGTTTTTGTTTACTATTTTTTAACAAAATTATAGAGCGGCAGTTAAGGAAAACGTCTGTTACATGTATCTTTCTGACAATGTATTCTTCTGATAGTGAACCTTTTTAGACAGCTTTCTTTAAATTTAATTTTCTCTTTCATACTATTCTTTTGTAGCAGTAGCAGGCAATTCTTTCAAAACATAGTTTTTCTCTCTCAAACATTATTCTTCTTTTGCGGCAGTAAACGCTTGTGGGCAGTTTTTTCAAAGCGCAGTTTTTTCTCTTTCAACCAATTCTTTTGTGACAATAAGTAGATTTTTTTTAAGATTTTTTTCTATTCAAGCAATTCTTTTGTGACAATAAGTAAACTCTTGTAGAATTTTTCTCTTTCAAGCAATTCTTTCTGACAATAAGTAAACTCGTTCAGAATTTTTTCTCTTTCAAGCAATTCTTTTGTGCCAATTAGTGAACTCTTTCACAATTTGTTTTTCTCTTTCAAGCAATTCTTTTGTGACAGTATATAAACTCTTTTAGAATTTTTTCTCTTTCAAGCAATACTTTTATGACCGTAAGTAAACTCTTTTAGAATTTTTTCTCTTTCAAGCAATTCTTTTGTGACAGTAAGTAAACTCTTTAGAATTTTTTCTCTTTCAAGCAATTCTTTTGTGACAATAAGTAAACTCTTTTAGAATTTTTTCTCTTTCAAACAATTCTTTTGTGATAATAAGTAAACTCTTTTAGATTTTTTCTCTTTCAAGCAATTCTTTTGTGACAAGTAAACTCTTTTAGAATTTTTTCTCTTTCAAGCAATTCTTTTGTGACAGTAAGTAAACTCTTTAGAATTTTTTCTCTTTCAAGCAATTCTTTTGTGACAATAAGTAAACTCTTTTAGAATTTTTTCTCTTTCAAACAATTCTTTTGTGATAATAAGTAAACTCTTTTAGATTTTTTCTCTTTCAAGCAATTCTTTTGTGACAGTAAGTAAACTCTTTTAGAATTTTTTCTCTTTCAAGCAATTCTTTTGTGACAATAAGTAAACTCTTTTAGAATTTTTTTCAATGAGTATGTGGTGGCGACTTTATGTGAAGACGACTTTTATTTGAATAATCCCAACTTTCATCAGACGCAGAATAAATAGTAAACATTAATTCAATATTTAGTTCAGTTTCGTGGTTTGGGTTAATGAGAATCATGACCAATATTAAGTTGAACTAATTTGTTCCCCAAGACAAAACACCCACGAACATCTCACACAAACATCCTAACAGTATTATGAATTTTGGTGTATTCTCGCTTTTGCAACATTCCCCAGACAAGATTTAGCCGCGTCGTTGGCTCAGTGGGTACCTTGCTGCCTCTGAGTCACGGCGGCCCCTGCATCCCTAGCGGTTGTAGTGGTTCATCCTCTCGGCACGGCAAGTTTCTTGCTGCAAAAAGTTGGTCGTCGGCACAACGCTCCACCCAGGCCACCGAAAGCTGGTTACAGCGAGTAGATAAAATGGGAACCAACTGGATCTGCCATAGCACCGAAGCCGCTCCTACAGCATGCCAACTTGGAGAAAGATCAATGACGTCAAGTGCTGGCTGAGACGACACAACAAGCCTATACCGGTTTACTCCTCTTCGGCCGGGCGGCAGTGGACGCTGTCAGCACTATGACGTCAATGCGCCAGGCGCTCTCTTAGTACCTGGCGCCCAACAGCATGGCTAGAGTGGCTGGCAGTGATAGAAGGGAAACGTCCGAGATGACGAAACACGGGGGTTGCGCAATGGATCGCAAGGTCTGAGCGTAGGGCTGTAAAAGCCCCCCGCACATCGGATCGGATCGGATCCCCAGACAAGAAAAGAAAATGTGTCCAGTTTCAAAACAAAGCTGTTAGAATAATATTTGAGATTAGTTTTAGTTTGTATTTTGGTCATTTACTGCATAGTACTGATGTGTTAATAAAATTGGATGATAAGTTTAAGAAATAGTTTGTTACAACAAGCCGATTATGGTGAATTTTTGTTTTGCGTTTGTGTAATTTCTGGCACCTGGTAACTTTACCAAATTACAAACGCAAAATACAAAAGATTTCTGTATAATATAGTTAAAATGTAATATTCCAGGGTGGTATTTAAACGTAAGATTAATGGAATGAGGGGGATAGTGATCAGGAGCAGCAGTATAACTCCACCGATTATTGCAATACTCAGTAGCCAATTACTTGATAACAAAGAAGACAGAAAACCCCAGTCGATTTTTCCAATTCCAGAGTCTTTCTTCTTTCCAGCTACAATGTTTGTGTTTTTCCTAGCTGTTCCTTTTCTACGGCGGCGTTACTACGGTACCCAATACTTTTCACACCACTTGCTGCAATTACCGACTATACAGACAAATACAATATGACGATAGGCTAACTGCAGTGAAGGGCAATCAACCAAGAATAGTGAAATGCATGCACTTTAGTGCTATTTATTTCAGAACCCTGCAATTTTTATGCCTATTTTTAAATATTTTAACGAAAAACAGCAGCATAACTACGCCTCTTCCAACTTTGCAATTTGGCTACCGTAGTAGATGATGTTTTCGTGTTGAAACCCAAAAGACTATATCAAGTACGGTAGCTAGAGACGAACAGATCTGAGAGAATCGCAAGTTTTTGCATAAAGCAGAAACCGGATGGATTCTGAATGGCCCATAGAGTTAAAGGTTTTGTTAAAAAATCATTCGGCTTCAGTTGTCAGGAAAGCAGTTTCGAACTGAGCGTGGGTGGTTACGTAAGTAAAGAAAAAATCAGGTTGTTGACAAGAAATGAAAAATTGTCTGTTCGATCAATTTTCATCACTTCCCAGAAAATGGTCTGTTTTTGTGGCGCCACTTCTACTTAAACCAGTTTGTACCAGATCCTTCTCTGACTCTGCCTACTGTCTCATCTGCATTCTTTTCTAGCGGCCTGTTTGAGAAGTAAACTTCTTCCAGACCCTGCCCATGCTTTCACTCGTTTTTGTCCTGTCTTTCGCACTTGTTCATGGAGGTATGAAAGTAGACTGATTGGGAAACATTGTCAACCACACAGAATAGATAAATAATGATTGAGCATTTTCACACAATTTAAATGTACTTTGCCATTGCAGAAAATTAAATTAGTTTGCACAAAAACTGTTCATTTCTTTCAGCTATCGCCTGCACAAGCGGCGGAGCCCAACCAGGCACCGGCTCAGAGTCAAGCGGACTTCGGAGTAAATATTTTTAGCTTAGATGCGAACTAATAATTAATTAATAATCAGTAAATGAGAGTTCCTTTCAGGCGCTCTAGGCGGCAACATCCGGACCGGACCGTATAGTTCCGGCGCCAACGGTCGGCGAATAAATGTCGACTCGGACCTTTTCTGCTCCAATTTCGATACCAGTTGCAAGTGGAAAAACACCGGAAATGACCAATTAGAGTGGGCCCAAGGAAAAGGCAAAGCAAACCCCACCTGGTGGAAGTTTTCCACTGGCACAGACCGGCAACCAAGTACCTAGACAGACAGTCTGGGATTTGCATAGAGAGCGTCAAATCCATATTATAGATGAACCGTTCTCAATGCTGGCTTCGAAACCTCGGAACCCTGCCGACCGGGGCTTCTTGGTCACAGACCCGATCCAATGCCAAGTCGGTGATGGACAGTTGACCTTCAGACACTGGATCAGTCGGGCCGATTCTGAGTCTAAACGACCGAATCTGAGAGTTTGCTGGCGATATGTGGGTGAGCTGGAGATAAATGATTGTCAGGAGGTCTCTGGAGGACCGGGGCCTAGTACGGTAATCATTCCTGAAGTGTTGGATGAACCGTTTGAGGTCAGCAACAGTCACAGTTTACAGATTTTTCATATTTTCCATCTTTTAGTTGGTTTTTGAAGGCAGTAACTTCGTGCAAAGTCCGCAAGGCGGATTCTTGGTTGTGGATGACATTAAATACCTGGCTGATGTGAGACAGGACTGTTCCGATGCTCAGCAAGGTGAGAAAACGTAGAGGTTATCTTAGAGAGACGTGTTGAGTTGAGTGTGTTTTAAAGAACCTGACCATCAGAATCCGGACACCACTCACGCCTCAGTCACGGACGATCCCGGACATGATAAACAATCAGCCAAACTGATCTGCTGTCGGTTCGATTTTAACGGTAATCGTTTGGCTACAGCATCAGTGTCAAGGATGGATATTTTCCCGCAAACACCAAGACCTATTTTCCCGTTTTTTTCAAAATCACACCGACCAAAAAATGCAAGCACTATTTAATTAGTAGCAGCGCCGCGACTAACAAACTGGCTCATAATGACTGACTAATTATTAGCTTAAAATCGGCTTAAATGGCCTTTGGTGACCGAATCTGACGTTTCCACTGCTGATACATACATTGTACAGTAGCAGAATAAATCGGTGTTTTAGAAGCCATTCTGACTCTTTTGCTTTTTTAGCCTAAAACTCTATTTGGCAGCTTAAGAGCCGGTTTATATAAGGGTCGACTCTTCCCGGACAAATCTCAACTTTTTGTCTCCGATTTGGCTAAAATTTTGTATTTTGGTTTAATTTGACCTAAAAAGCCATTTTATCACCTTCCCGGCCATTTTTGAGAGGGTCATTTTTTCGACCCTCTCACAGATTTCGAGTGATAACTCGGGACCAAATGACCATAGGAACTTGCGAATTGCATATTTAGAATCAGAAAAATATTTTCTTTCAAATGATACCCTACTCGACTGCATTACATGAAAAAAAAATTTTTCGAACCCCTTCCGGGACCGATTTGACCCCCACACAGTAATGTTCCCAACTGTTTTATTTCATGGAAATATAGCGCTATGTTTTTGCTTTCGATTAAAGAAAAAAAATCGAGAAAAAAAAGGGGGGGGAGAATTTGAGTTTTCGGGCCTTGAAAGTTAAAAATCAAAAAAAATTTTCCTTATGATGGGTTGCACACTGCAAACAACAGAACTTGGTCAGTTTTGAATCGATTTCGGAGACCTTTGGCACACGTATTGTAATGTTCATCTTGCACAAGGCGCACAAACCTGGTCCTGGTTGCCGCTGTTTAACATGAGTTTTATGCATATTTTTTTATTATTTTCAGTTTTGCAAACAATTTCTCGGTTTCATTTGATGTTTCCCATAATGGGTGTCCAAATTGTCTTTTTGAAAAGAATTAGAGCTGGAAATCGGGCAGGCCCAACCCAAGCAATGCCTAAGTGAAGGATAGTTGGAAACTATTGCATTGAATAAACATTCTGCTTACTTGGTACTTACAAGAAGTAAGCATCAATTAGCATTGTGCACTATAATGAATATTTACAGAGACTGCATAGACTCTGTTACTCTCGTTATTTGTTTTCTCCTTAAGCAATGCCATGCAAGATTTGCGTAAGTGTGCATGTGAATAGACTAAAATAAACATTATTGATCCTGGGCGCTGTGGGATGGTGACTGTAAAACTCGTCATCTTGACTCAACTATTGACATACGTACATAAGCAAACTATAGTCTGTTCAAAAAATATGCAACCTGGCGGTTTTTTGCGAATAACTTTTTGGAGACCTTGGGGCGAATTGAGCCTTATAACCAAAATTGTAGACAACGTCGAGCTCCGGCCTGAGGTAAATCCTAATCTGCGCTACGCTTCCTCTGAACACTAATTTGCGCAACGTCAAAAAATGAGCTTTTTTTCTAATTGCGATGAAAATTAGATGACTGCAGAATTCGATTCTTGAGTCCTTGGTGACTCCAATGATGCTCTCCTGATGTGTCTAGGCCAAACCGATGTGGAGATATGGCCGGTCAAATTATGAAAAAATCGTGAAAAAAGGCATTTTTTACCGAATTACGGTATCAGGGTGAGGTTTTCAGGGTCGGGAAGTGTCAGAATCGATTCCGGCGGTGAAGAATACCCCATTCAGGAAGTTTCACCCAAATCTGTCAGTCTGCCTATGTTTCCCACTCTATTTTGTGAAATCTTCAGAAAAACGCCGTTTTTCACGATTTTTCGATGCTTTGACCAGCGATATCTCCAGATCGGTTTGGACTAGACTAGACTTTGGACTAGTTGAGTCGATATGACGAGTTTTACAGTCACCATCCCACAGCAGCTAGGATCAATAATGTTTATTTTAGTCTGTTCACATGCACACTTACGCAAATCTTGCATGGCATTGCTTAAGGAGAAAACAAATAATGAGAGTAACAGAGTCTATGCAGTCTCTGTAAATATTCGTTATAGTGCACAATGCTAATTGTTGCTTACTTCTTGTAAGTACCAAATAAGCAGAATGTTCATTCAATGCAAAAGTTTCCAACTATCCTTCACTTAGGCATTGCTTGGGTTGGGCCCGCCCGATTTCCAGCTCTAATTCTTCTCAAAAAGACAATTTGGACGCCCATCATGGGAAACATGAAATGAAACCGAGAAATTGTTTGTGAAACTGAAAATAATAAACAAAATAAGCATAAAACTCATGTTAAACAGCGGCAACCAGGACCAGGTTTGTGCGCTATGTGCAAGATGAACAATACAATACGTGGGCCAAAGATCTCCGAAATCGATTCAAAACTGACCAAGTTGTATTGTTTACAGTGTGCAACCCATCATAAGGAAAATTTTTTTGATTTTTAACTTTCAAGGCCCAAAAACTCAAATTCTCCCCCCTTTTTTTCTCGATTTTTTTTCTTTAATCGAAAGCAAAAACATAGCGCTATATTTCCGTGAAATAAAACAGTTGGGAACATGACTGTGTAGGGGTCAAATCGGTCCTGGAAGGGGTTCGAAAAAAAATTTTTTCCTGCAATGCAGTCGAGTAGGGTATCGTTTGAAAGAGAATAACTTTCTGATTCTAAATATGTAATTCGCAAGTTCCTATGGTCATTTTATCCCGAGTTATGACTCGAAACCTGTGAGAGAGTCGAAAAAGTGACCCTCTCAAAAATGGCCGGGAAGGTGATAAAATGGCTTTTTAGGTCAAATTAAACCAAAATACTAAATTTTAGCCAAATCGGAGACATAAAGTTGAGATTTGTCCGGAGGTTAAGGAGCAAAAGTCGATTCCTAGAGAAACCGGCTCTTAAAATGGAGATTTTTAGGCTTATTATAGTCAGGCACTTAACGTCCATATATGGTACCGTACCACTCCGTTCAGAATTCGTACCATATATAGTAGTGGTACCATAAACGGCGTTACGTGCCAGACTACTGTATTGCCAAATAAAGCCTGCTAGAGATGCTTTCCAGGCGTTTTGGAACTTTTTGAAATTTTTGACACCATCTGGCAATCAAAACGCGGCTACAAGCGCCCCTCCCGAAATAAAAAGAAAATTGAAGACAGTACAATTATATTACAG
The DNA here is from genome assembly GCA_030248155.1 of Sabatieria punctata. Classification (NCBI taxonomy): domain Eukaryota; kingdom Metazoa; phylum Nematoda; class Chromadorea; order Araeolaimida; family Comesomatidae; genus Sabatieria; species Sabatieria punctata. Next base: position 211,867 of record JASANB010006517.1, read on the forward strand.
TAACTGTACTTTCCTTTCAGACCGAACGTGCGCTCATAACCCGACAGGAGAGAGGGCCAGAGGACTGGGTGAGGTTAAAGGTTGGATTGTGACCAATGGACGCTGGAACCGCGCTAACCCTCTCACCGGAATTCGGTACGATCCTTACCGACGCAGAGGTACCGTCTGTTTAACTGTCAGACACATACAGTAATTTGGTACTGGCAACGTACACTGTATGTGGTGTCGGGGGACCCCCCCCCCCCCGAGACAATTTTTCCGACCCCCCCCTCCGATTTTTCTGGCAAGTAAATTTTTGAGCAAATTTTTGCAATTTTTTGCAATTTCAGACACAAAAATTCTCAAAATCGCTTTCGTTTATTTCGCTACCCCCGTGATTCGTCATCTCTAACGTTGCCCTTCTTTCACTGCCAGCCACTCCTAGCCATGCTGCTGGACGCCGGACACCAGGAGGGCGGCTGGTGTGTCGATGCCATGATTCTGACAGCTCCTGACGGCCACCGGTGCCCCATATGCCAGAGGGCTCCCAGAATATAGTTGGTTTCTCAGACAGCTTCTGACTAGGGATGGGACCGGTATAAAAATACCGTATACCGTATAACGTATACCGTATAGTATTTTCGATACCGTATAATACCGTATACCGTATAGTATGCTGCAAACGTTGAAAAACACCCCGTTACGGTAGTATATCGCCAAGTTTTGGTCAAAAACATAAATTATTTTTTGTGGTCGGCCTTTCCTGTGAAAAACACGGCTATTTTTTATTGTGATCTGTTTTGTAAGTACATAGTACTGTCTGTTTATTTAAAGATTTGAAGCTGAGCCAACAATATAGGTATTGAATTTATTTTAAATAATGCCTATATTGTAAATATTAATTTTATTTTGGTTGGACAGATTTGCTTCACTTCAAATTAGTGAAATGCTAACCAAAATGCGTTGATTTTATTCAAAAGCAAAATTGCAGGTTTCTCAACATGTAATATCACATTTTCTATTTCTAGGAAGCCAAAAAAACTGCCATAAAGGTAGATTTTTGTGTTTTTCTAACCGATAACATTGTTTACAAAACCAAAAAACAGTACTGGCACCTTTAAAAGCGCGAAAATGACATGAATTTATTGCAAAAATCTGGCTGATTCAGTTTTAGCGACTATATATATATAAAGAATACCGTATACCGTGTAATACCGTATAGCCAAAAATACCGTATGATACCGTATAATACCGTATACCGTTCCCATCCCTACTTCTGACATCGTAGATCTTCTTCTCCAAAGCGGCATGCTTTGTGTAGTGGCTTCGGTGCTTAGGCAGATCCAGTCGGTTCCCATTTTACCTACTAGCTGTCACCAGCATTCGGTGGCCTGGGTGGAGCTTTGCGCCGACCACCAACTCTTTACGGTAAGAAACTTGCCGCGCCGAGTGGATGAGTGCACGACGTCGCGCAGTGGCTATGCGGCCTAAACCACTACACCAACTGTGCCAGCACATGGTACCCCACGTTCGGGACCTGTGGTGGTACCATATGGTACCTCTACCTTCGCACTGGTACCGGTATCAGCACCATATATGGTACCACTTTGTTCAGATTTCGTACCATATATGGTAGTAGTGATAACATTGGTAACGGCACCTGTGGCCATGGGTAGAATGCCACCACAGGCCCCGAACGTTGGGGGTACCATATATGGTGCCAGTCTAGACTACATAGCCTAGGTACCGCTAACATAAATGGTGGTAATGCCAGACTGTTTAATCAAAACTATCAGAAGTTTCTCGATACATACAGGACATTTTCAGATAGTGCCTTTGTTATGGCCGATTTTCCTGACCCTAGAAGGGAGAGATTGGACCCAAGACTGGTCTATGTGATGGAGAGCCCTGATCTTCAGTTTTCCAAGGAGCATTTCCTAAAATTCTACCGTTACATCGCCACTCAGGGAACCAAATTGAGAATATGTAAAGATTCGAGAGGTCGCGATTGCTTCTACGATAGTGAACCGCTGAGTCGCGGCCTGTCGAAAGCAGCTGGCAACCGGAAATGGGTGCAGCAAGTTGTACGCTTGCCGGAAGGGCCATACAAGGCAAGGTTTTGTTTGTTCAGATCTTAATAGAATCTTTGCAAAACCAACTTTTAAGATATATAAATTTGTTTTACACCACTTTTATAGTCTATGTACATGTTCAAATCAATCGAACTGAAAGCCTTTTTCATCTAAGTCTGAAATTATTTCAATCTACAGTATATGTAGGCCTAATCGATTCATTCAAACGAAAGCAACGAAAGGTTTGAGTGAAAGCTAAAAACCCGATGGCCATTCATCTCGATTCTGTATTCTCCAGATCTTTCAGATGTACACAATCGCTACCTACAGTGACAAGGCCAAGAAGAGCAGGAGATTCAACGCCGGTCAGATCGGCCTTTCTCAGTATCAGGTGTTTGAAGACTCACGCGGCAACAGACCATTGTGTTGAGTCAGAAATGCTCTGTTACTCAAGTGAAGTCAGCAAGTTACTCAAGTTGCAGGGACATAGTGGTGCTCTTAGAAAGTTTTATGACGGTCTTTTATTGTAATTTAGTGTTATTTTAGTATATGTAACTAGTCTGGTACGTACAGGGTCCGCCAAAAAAAACAACCCAACCCAGCAGATTTTTCGCTGTAGCAACCGCAAATTTCAACCGATTTGAATGAATCCTTTTTTAAATGAAAGATAAATAAATTCTAAAAGATTGCTGAAATTTTCATTAAAGTACTCTGCTTAGTTCCTGAGATATTGGCTCTCAAAGTCAAAACAGTGATTTAAGCAGTGAACAAGAGGGATTTTTTTATTGTTCTGCACTTCGTAATAAAACGGATTCCTGCTACTGCTAAGGGCTCTTGGAGGCTTTGCTGGTGACACAGAAACTCGGTTTACTTCAACACTAAAGAATCATTAGCCCCAGCAGTAGGAATGTATTTTATTAGCCAAAATCTGTTTCGACTTAGAGGGCAAATATCTCAAGAACTAAACTGTGAATCTCATTAAGACGTGATTTCTGTAAATACCAACTTCCCATAGGTACAGTTGCCCCAACTTTGTTGGATCTTTTAACTTTATATATCGTTGGATAGCCCTTCCCTCACATAGTAAGAAACCACATTTGAATTTTTCAATTTCACACCCTCTTTTGAAAAACGATGGGAAAACGCCAAAAATGGTTTTCCGACCATAACTTCTGAACGAAACAACATTTTGTAAAACTAAGCACACCTTTGAATTGCTCAGGAAATTCTGCATCAGATAAACTATAAACGTATTTTATGCAATGAATTTTTTGACCAAAAAATTTTGAATTTATACTTTCATAAGCACAAATTTTTGGGTTTTTGACCGATTTCATGGTCTAAACCTGAAAAGCCACAGAATTTTATTTGTTGTTTTAGAAACTAACTCTATTTAGCATCGAATTAACACCTTAATTTGAAAATCGGAATGTACCCCTTTTTCGCTATTTTGCATTTTATGGTGCCCACTCACTCAAATCCATTAACAGCCGACCAATGGTTTTCGGCCATAGCTCATGAACCGAGAGGCGTACATCAAAATCGAATGCAGCATTCGATTCGCCATCAATTTCTACATCAGATGCACTGTTGTTGTTAGACTCTACTTTAATGTTTAGAGAAAAAAGTTGGACGTGCATATTTTCCATAGTTGAAATTAGCAATCATTAGCTTAGGTTTCTGATTATTTGTGGCTTGTACCTGCGATGCCACAGAATTTTATTTGCTGTTTAGAAAACTAACTGTATTTAGCATCGAATTAACCCATTAATTTGAAAACCGGAATGTACCGTTGTTTCGCTATTTTGCATTTTATGCTACACACTCACAGAAGGCGGTCAACTGTAGATCAACAGTTTTCGGCCCATAACTCATGAACCGAGAGGCGCACTTCAAAATCTTCTACACCGTTCGATTCGCCATTAATTTCTGCATCAGGTGCGCCATCAATGTTACTCTACTTGAATTTTTAGTGCCAAAATTTGGTTGTTTTTATTTTCCATATACAAACTAAGCTTACTGAATTAATACAACAATGCTTTCATTCTTGTCCGGTCATTGCCAAAAGGAAGTTTGATTGGTTTGACGTTTTCTGCACGTTATCTTAACTACATGTAGATGGTTTGATCACACTTGGACCAGGTATCCTAGCTATACACAGAACAGGTCAAACAGCTACAAATCAGAATCGAAAGATGTGATCATCTTGCTTATAACGCAGTTGTGGTTGAATACTGACTGAGCACCTTGCTGAGAAACCTGTGCTGTGTGTTTCACATCAGCCGCCTTGGTCAAAACCGTACCCAAAGGCGAAGGTGTAGTTGCATCTGATGAAACCCAGAGCTCTTTTTCTAATTTGAATCCATACATTGCCTCATCCTCTGGCAACCAGAAAAAATCGTCTCCATCGGGGACAGGTACACTGGCAAGTAGACTTTTAACTTTAGTTTAAAAACGCATTCTAAACAATGGAATCAGAGCCTACTGAACACACACACAGCTATGCGTTAGAAATCACAAAAAACCTAGTGTATCACAACGCCTGTTTAGTTAAGTTCAACTATGGAAAAGGAAAAGATCCAAATTTTGGCACCAAAAATTCAAGTAGAGTAACATTGATGGCGCACCTGATGCAGAAATGAATGGTGAATCGAGTGGTGTAGAAGATTTTAAAGTGCGCCTCTCGGTTCATGAGTTATGGGCCGAAAACTTTTGATCTACAGTTAACCACCTTCTGTGAGTCTGCACCATAAAGTGCAAAATAGCGAAAAAGGGGTACATTCCGATTTTCAAATTAAGGTGTTAATTCGATGCTAAATAGAGTTAGTTTCTAAAACAACAAATAAAATTCTGTGGCCTTTCAGGTTTAGACCATGAAATCGGTCAAAAACCCAAAAAGTTGTGCTTTTGAAAGAATGAATTCAAAATTTTTTGGTCAAAAAATTCATTGCATAAAATAAGTTTATAGTTTATCTGATGCAGAATTTCCTGAGCAATTCAATGGTGTGCTTAGTTTTACAAACTTTTGTTTCGTTCAGAAGTTATGGTCGGAAAACCATTTTTGGCGTTTTCCCATCGTTTTTCAAAAGAGGGTGGGAAATTGAAAAATTCAAATGTGGTTTCTTACTATGTGAGGGAAGGGCTATCCAACCATATATAAAGTTCAAAGATCCAACAAAGTTGGGGCAACTGTACCTATGGGCTCATGGAAAAGTCGGTTATTACAGAAAACCAGTCTTAAAATTTACGCCAATCTTTGAAGAATTTATCTGTCTTTCATTAAAAAAAGGATTCATTCAATTCGGTTGAGATTCATGATTGCAAAAGTAAAAAATCTGCTTGGTTTGTTCTTTATCACTCTTGTTCATTGCCAAAATTTCTGTTTTGATTTTGAGGACAAATATCTCAGGAGCTAAGCAGGCTATCTTAATAAACGTTACATCAATCTTTGAAGAATTTAGTTATCTTTCATTTAGAAAAGGATTCATTCAAATCGGTTGAGATTTGCGGTTGCTACAGCAAAAAATCTGCTGGGTTGTTTTTTTGGTCGGACCCTGTATGTATACATACAGTATAGATAAAAAAATGTCCCATCGCTTTTTCGGCCTTCACTCAAACGTTTCGTTCTCAGTCACTTCTTTACCGATTTGGCTCAAATTTTCAGCAAAAATTAACAATATGGTTGGCTAAATATTCTGCAAGTGTTGTGCCAAAATTCCGACTCATACTGGTTTTATGACCCGAAAACTAGGAATGAGGGTCGTCCACGCAAATTTAATTTTTAAATTTAATACAAGGAGTACAGTCCTGAAACTTGCAGGAATGATTGGTGTTGCTATTGGGCATAACATACTAAGCGGGCAGCCCTGTAGCTCAAAGGGCACTAAAATGGGGGAATTTCAAAAACATGACGAAATATGACTTTTCTTCGTAAAACCGGCAAAATGACGATTCTAAAGATTTTCAATTTTCAAAAAACGCTGCAGGGATGGTTACTATGGTGTGGAGCAGAGCTTAAATATCAGGTTCATTTATTTGTCGAACTTCCTGCTACAATCTATGTTGATTAACAACAGATTCAGTGCTTTGATTCTAGAAGGTGCAGATTTCTTAACTATGGGATTTTCACTCATGTTTTTGAAATTCCCCCATTTTAGTGCCCTTTGAGCTACAGGGCTGCCCGCTTAGTATGTTATGCCCAATAGCAACACCAATCATTCCTGCAAGTTTCAGGCCTATACTCCTTGTATTACCGAAAAAAAATAAATTTGCGTGGACGACCCTCATTCCTAGTTTTCGGGTCATAAAACCAGTATGAGTCGGAATTTTGGCACTAAACTTGCAGAATATTTAGTCAACCATGTTGTTAATTTTTGCTGAAAATTTGAGCCAAATCGGTAAAGAAGTGACTGAGAACGAAACGTTTGAGTGAAGGCCGAAAAAGCGATGGGAGATTTTTTTATCTATACTGTATATCCCTTGCGTCATGACCAACATTTGTTGCCATGTGACTGGTATGTTTTTACCAAATCGCTCGGGAATAAACTGTCTGAATAAGCTCTGACCGTTTTTGCCCCAATCATTTTTAAACGTCGTCCGCTAATTTGAAAACTTTAACTGGAAGGATTTTCCACCTGCCAAACAAAATCAAACATACATACCACTTCACTTGGCTATGCTAGTCTTTCAATGGATATTGCCTAAAATTGGCAGGCATATAAGCTGCAGTATATTTCTAACGCATTTGTTTGAATTCCGGTCACATACATATGTAGTCGCAGCTGCTAACGATCGTACGCCGGCACAGTTGGTGTAGTGGTTTAGGCCGCATAGCCACGGTGCGCGACGTCGTGCGCTCATCCACTCGGCGGGGCAAGTTTCTTGCCGCAAAGAGTTGGTCGTTGGCATAAAGCTCCACCCAGGCCACCGAAAACTGGTTACAGCGAGTAGGTAAAATGGGAACCAACTGGATCTGGCGTTGCACCAAAAGCCGCTCCAAAAAGCATGCCGCGATTGAGGATGGGAGAAAGCTGTCTGTAGAACCAACTATGCCGGGGCAGGACGTCACCACGCCAGGCGCTCTCTTGGAAAAACTGGCACCCAACAGCATGGCTAGGAATGGCTTGGCAGTTAAAGAAGGGCACAGCGTCCGAGATGACAATTTCAGGGGTCTCGAAGTGGACCGTGCAGGCCTGATCCGTAGGGTCGTACATTGTATGTACGTACGTGTGGACACTTAGCTAGCATCGTAGAATTAGACCCTGTATATTTAGTTAAGACTTGACAGGTCGGTACAGTATTGATCAGCACATCAGAATTTTCAAAAAAAGACAACAGATGGTATAGCCACCAAAAGCAGTCTCAAATAAGTATGTATCTCCCACTGTTTTCTATTATCAAACTGCTTTTAACCAGCAGCTCCATTTTCCAGCGAAAGTCTTTTAAATTCGCCAACAAGCATGCTGAGAAAATGGTTCCAAGCCTTGACTTCGGCCGCCTCAGCATGGTCTGATGAGTAGAGCAACTGCTTGAACTGCTGCTCATCAATGTCCAGGATCTGTTGCACCAGTGCCTTCTTGAAATGGATCCACATGTCATTGGTGACCACTACGTTCTTGCTTTTGTGATTCTGCACCGCCTGTCTGATCACTCTTGCAAATTCCTGATTATCGCTAGCACCGCAATTCTCCAAAACAGTGCTCAACAGCGAGTCAAAGAACTGCGTAAAACTCTGGCCAGCCATCTGTAGTTTCAAATTCAGCTCGAGGCTTGATTTCTCCAGGCCATCCTCACAGCCAAAGTGAGCTGCCAGTACAGGCTTGGCCAGCACCAATTCAATCAATAAATTGACGCCAATTCTGTCTCCTTTTGTCTCCTTGGCTCTCTGCCAGCTTTCTTTCAGCAGTCTCTTTTCTTCCTCAGCCAATTGAAAATAACAGACCACCACGCTGGTCTTGTGAAAGGACAAGGTCTCAATTTCAGTCCGAGTGCTGCTACTGTGGTTGTGCAGTAAGTGCTGAGCCGGGTTCGAGCCCACACTGTCAGCCCCCGAGCGTAGACGGGCGCCGAGATTCTGTTTCCATCGAAAATAGACCACAGCGTTGGTGGCCGAATTTAGCACCACCAGGAAGTTGCTGAAATCGGTGAGAATAATAAAGTGGAGTGTAGCTGTGATCTGAGCGCCTCCGATGGCTTCTGCTACGTTCAGCAAAGTAGAGAGCACGTAGCAGAGTAAAAATTTGCCCAGCAAAACTAGCAACATTCCGTTGGTCTGCGTCTCGGTGGTGGTGTTTGACCTTTGAGCCTCGGCCGAACTTTGACCCTCAAATAGCCGATTTTTGGCCCGAATTGAACTCTTCAGAAGCATTATTAGACGGAGAGTTAAAGTTAGAATGAGCAGAAATGGCAGAGCTGAGACAAGTGCCAGATGACAGGCTACTCGGTAGAGAAATTGGTAGACACTGTTGAACCGCAGTGCTGTGCCGTCCGGCTCAAGCCATGGTTCGAAGGTGCCGTCTGGTGAAGGTTTCAGGCAGGGAACTACCATTAGCTCCAGATGGTAGGGAATGCAGTAAAGAACGGCTGTTAGACTTACTAAGATGCAGACCAGGTCGGCACGTTCTTGAGTTACCGCTGAAACAGATAATTGGTTGAACTGTCTGTCTGTCTGTCTGTCTGTCTGTCTGTCTGTCTGTCTGTCTGTCTGTCTGTCTGTCTGTCTGTCTGTCTGTCTGTCTGTCTGTCTGTCTGTCTGTCTGTCTGTCTGTCTGTCTGTCTGTCTGTCTGTCTGTCTGTCTGTCTGTCTGTCTGTCTGTCTGTCTGTCTGTCTGTCTGTCTGTCTGTCTGTCTGTCTGTCTGTCTGTCTGTCTGTCTGTCTGTCTGTCTGTCTGTCTGTCTGTCTGTCTGTCTGTCTGTCTGTCTGTCTGTCTGTCTGTCTGTCTGTCTGTCTGTCTGTCTGTCTGTCTGTCTGTCTGTCTGTCTGTCTGTCTGTCTGTCTGTCTGTCTGTCTGTCTGTCTGTCTGTCTGTCTGTCTGTCTGTCTGGTCAGAGAACTCACAAAATCGGTGTCTGAGTGGGTTGGAGACAGCTCTGTAGCGGACGACAGTGATAGTAACCACCATCCACACAGAAGCGGTCATTGTGGTCAGACTGGGTCCATTCATGTACTGAGCCAGGTAGGCCATTGCCCTAGGCGTTTGAGAGAAGGTGCTCCATAGATTATGCAGAGCGTAAAATCCGAACGCACATACGAGCACTCCTGTGTCCCAGAGGGCTAGGGTGACCAGATAATAGAGCAGAGCCTAAAATAGGGAAACTCCCCTATTTGTAAACCGGCACAAACAAGGACAACCTTTCCTATCCTGAAGTTTCGCACCATGTGGATACTGTAGAGATTTCCGGTACAGCCCAGCAGGCAAACGATTGTAGTGATCAGTCCATTGAGGTATTTGGAGAAATCACGGTAGAGATTGCTCCAGGGGAAACTGTCGAAATCCATACATGCCGGAATGGAGGAAACTGAACTGTTGGTCATATTGTCCTGAAACTACTGAATGGTCATGCCTTATTTAGGTATGGTATCTAATATAGTTTTGTTTCTCAGGTGTTGGGTATGGGTAATGTAATTTCTGTTCCCCTAAATAATGATTGGTAACTAAACTAAAGTTAGCAGAATTTGTGCGCTAATTTCATGTACTAGTTTCCTGTAGTAAATAGCACGCCAGTAATTGTTACGAAACGAATCCTACCTTTGTGAAAAGTAGGGTACACCTAGATATAGATTAGGCTTTTTAAACTACCCACTCAGCAGTGCGAAAGGGCGTTAGAAAAATTGTGGGTAGCGAAACTGTTAGGATTATGCATAACCAAGAGTGCATTGGCGAAATTTATGGCCGCTCGGTTCAAATGGCTTTTTAGCGGCACCATTGTTTAGAACCAGATGGACAGAAATCATTCGCACTAGGCGATTTTAGTCCTGCTTGTTACTATACAATTTTTAGTTTGAAAAAGCTTTAAAATGGATGAGCTTTTTGAAGGCGTAGGCATAAATCATCAATGCAAAAAGGTGAAAGGAAAACTGTTAGTTTGAAGATTTTTGCCTCTTAAAGATAATTTATTATAACACCATTTAGCCTAATAACTAAATCATTTTAGAGTGGTCAAAACAGCTTAGGTAGGTAGCTCATCAGATCAGACGGCCTGTATAATTCACGGTGTTTTGGATTTTATGAGTATGGTTGGATAAGTTTAAATGAAAACTTGTGTTAGAACTCTAGAAATCAGTCGTTTAGCCGAACATAATTTGTTTGCCCTACTCCCTGCAAAATTATCACCCCCTGAAGCTCCCAAAGGCACTAATTACCGTACGAGACACTTTACATGAAGAAGAACATGATCATGATATATATAGGAACATATTTTCCTGCCAGGTGGGAGTCCAGAAGGGTCGCCCAAGGAGGTTGTCCAAAATTTCAAAAAGCCTGGAAATGCGTTTTTGGCTAAAAACAAGCATAAAATGACAAAAAAATGACTTCTAAAAACAGCGATTTGTCTTAATCGGCAGTGGAAGTGCTATAAAGTGTAAAACCTTTCAATTTTAAAGGTCTGTTAAACGGGTTTTAAAATAAAAATTTGTGATTTCTGAGCCAGTTTGTTAGAAACGGAGCTTGTATTTTTGGGTAGGGGTCCCTAACATAACAAGAAGAGAGGGAGGGGGGTTGACCTTTCTAGCTAGGGGTAATCCCAGCGCTTAATATGTATGACTGATTGTGGATGTCCGGGAAAAGTAAATTTTTTCATCAAGAGAAAGCCGAAAATTGTATCCCTATAAAAACTAAGTGCGTATAAAAATACAGAAAGTTAAAAATAAAAAAACTAAGCAAACAAAATCTCCACTCACGCTCTGCTCTGTTTGACGGATTAATATAACAGCCAAAGTCTAACAGAAGTGGCCGGTCCAAAAAAAGACTTTATTCTATTCGATTTGTCTGGTGTGTCAGTGGCAGTCGGTTAATCAATGGCAACTTTCCAGAGGGCCATAAAATAAATCGACGTGAGGCACGGATTCTATTAAAGCTCAAATGCCAAAGCCCAGCCCATCCCACCGCGGCCATTTAGGGCGCGCATAATCCACTTTCCGGGAGCCAAATTGGGTGGGGCGCGCGCCACGGGCCAAGAATGCCGGGCTCACGAGGTGTGCGGCAATATAGAATTTGCAGAAAGAAAGGCTAAATAGCAATAAAGGCGACTGAAAAAGAATGACAAACCGCAAGTGTCTGTGCTGGTTGTCAGTTTTTATAGACAAACGCCATAAAGGCTTCTAGTGGTTATTGCGGCTTTGACGGAGTGTATAAAAGCTTAGCAGACCATTAGTTAGAAATTTATAGCCCGCCGATCGCGTCTCGCTGTTTTCTACGTAGCTGCTGGCTCGTTTAGTACGTATAAATAGCATCGATTTTTTTTCTAAACGGCAATTTTTCAGGCGCTTTCAGAATTGAAAATTAATAAAATTGTCTGCTAAGGCTCTGACCAACCCCCCTCAGCCGGCCGCTACCCCCCTCAGGAATTTTTTGGAAGAATTTTGTATAAAAAGTTATGGTTAAAATATGCCTGGATTTGAGCCTGGATATGGTAAATGAGCTCAGAATAGCTTATTTTAGCTTATTTTGATGAAAAATAAGCCAAAAAAACTTGATTTTAGCCAAAAATCGGACTTTTTGACTTACCACCCCTTCAACCCCCTCAGGCGCTCCTACCCCCCTCAGGATTTGAAAATTCTACCCCCCCTCAGCCGAAATGCTAGCCCATGTCTGTCTGCTACTGTAGGTATTTTTAGATTTACCTGCCCGAACTTTCAGCTTTAAATTTTGGACCAAAAAATCTCTTTTTTCAAAAATTTGTAAAGGGAGAAGAAGCAGAATTTTCATGAAGCCTGCAAGACAATAAATATTTTACTTAAAATAGTTGTTCTTCAAAAACTCATCATGACATTTATTCTCGCTAAGACTTGCAGTAAACCTAAAGCAAGGCTAAAACATGAATAAATACAGTAATTGAGAAAATAAGCTTGTAAACACACCTATGTATTGGATGCCTATTCTATTTTCATTACGAAAAAACTGTGTAAAATTCAAGTTAAGAATGGCAGCGCTACGCCACCCCTTACTTTACGCCCTATAGTTTACTATTTTCGGCTGAAAAATGAACGACGACAAAGCGAGAGAACATAAAAAATGCAAAAGAACACGTATTTTAGAAACACTACGTTTTATTAGACCACGAGGCTGAGATGTAAAAAATAGAAAACTTTATGAAAGGAAGAAGAGTTTTTGAAGATGTTAACCTGTTTAGCCCTATCCACCTAGGAAAAGACTGGTTTGATTGCGCGTAACAATGCGAATGATTACTCAAACGTTAATGAAAAAAACCGTTTTTCTTTTTCCCTTTGTTTACTTCAGTCAGCCAGCCACAGCGGAAGAGCGGCGTGGCGTAGTTTACATACAACTATTTATTTTTCGTTTCAAGATCATAAAACCTACCACAACACAAAGAGTGATTGGTATTCCAGAGATTACAAGCGTAGCTCGTACCGGGTTTACTTGTATTTTACGGGTTGGGGTCCCTAAACTGTCTGGTTTGGTCTGTCTACGTAGCTGGGCGTACCAACCATTAAAACCCTTGTACATCCACAATCTGTGAAAGAGAACATGATGCTTTAACAAATATGATTATAAACATTGTTTGTCTAACTTTCGACAGATAAATTGTTCAGAAACTTGCTTTAGAAGAGCCACATAAAAAGCTGAAAATTTTTAACTGAAAATATCAACGTACAAGCCGGCAGTGGAGGCAGTATCAAGGGACAAGACAGAGCGAGTTTTGCCATTACCCTTTCATACTGGCTGATTGTAATCTATTCGGACATGAGCTATCTAATTTGGAGAAATTGCAACCAAAAACCGCTCCGTCAAAAAAGGTTTATATCCAACCACAACATAGATCTAGTCGGGTGGATCAATTTTTAGCAATTGGGACGCTTCTAGGCAAATCTCTTGTAGAATTGAGATAAAATTGAGATCGTTGGCTTATTCAGGGACATAAGTCTGAACGCACTGGCAAAGTGTAGTAAGGGAACATAGGAGCCAATAATCTATCACAAAATGACTGACAGGAACAAAGGGCCCGGATTTTTGCTTTGACATCGGAATTGGCTGAAACCGGTAGGTAGATTATGTATTAATACTACTAAAATGATTTATTTCTGTGCAGCTGTTACGGTAAAATAATCACTTTTTATACGTATAGTGTTCTGACAATGGCACAGCTAAAACGGCTAGAACTGGCAAATCTGCTAGGCCAGACGGCAGAAAAACTAATGGTCAGACTGGAAAACAATCTAATTTAGAATGTAATTACTCCTCACTCATTAAATTGAAGGTGGGAGAGCAATTTTCTCCAAAGGTCAAAAACCTGTTTACCAACTCTGTTTTGTTTGCGTTCAAATTTAAAGTGTTGAGTATGTGGTTGTGAAAGACATGTGTTGCGAGTGTGTTGAGGGAAAGGTTAAGAAGCGTGTGTTGTGAATGTTTCAACCGGTCTGGAAAATGTTAGTATTTTGCTGTGTGCCGTATGTGATTTGTGAGTAGTAGTAGTAGGCGATAAAGTTGGTCTTCGACGTGGTTGGTTACCTCCTCGAGACTTGATCCACCGTGTGACGTAACAAGTGTAGCAACACAAGTGAAGCAAACGCTGACATGGCATAGTACTTTGTTAGGTGAAGGGAAGCACTGACCAAAGCACTAACTAACCCAGACCTTTCTTCCAAACAGAACTCTACACAGGACTCCCACCAAGTCAAGGCGGATGACACTTGTCAAATGCCGAAGCCAAATCAAACGCCGTATAACCTTCAATCTAGAATAACTGCAAGTGGTGCTGTTGTGGTACCCACGACTTTGTGGACACCTTGGGATTGATTGGCTGTTTCCTTTCGTTGCCAATCGTGTTGACCAATGATTGGTCTGGTCTGGTGCAGGCTCTTACTTGCTATGGCAACACTACAATGTGTGGCTGCTAAGCTTTGTGCTTGTCATGCTTATTCTGATTTTGTTGTTTGCGTGATTCTGCAGTCAGCATGGTCGAGTGTACTGTTGTTTGGGTATGGGGTTTTCAGGAATCGGTTCGGTATGGGTAGGTATTTTTCGGCATACCCAGGAATCGGTTCGGTATGGGTAGGTATTCGCAAAAATACCGGTATACCGGTATTTATTCGGTATTTGCTGAACACGTTTCACTAAGTCAAAACACTGAATTTCCCATTTTACAAGGCCATGGATTTAGTCATTTCCAAGTTTAGGGGCTAGAAAACCAATCGAAAGCAATGGGATTTACAGTTTTTAGGAATTTTTTGAGTCTTTTTAGTTTCACTGAAGTGGAAATCATTTCTGTAAATAATTTTGGTTAAGAGAAATGCTTCCATTGTACTGTAGTTTTAAGGCATACTAGTGTACAGTATGGAGATCTAAACCAGCAGTGACAAAACTCGGGGTTATTTTGTTGATTGTAAATGTACTGTAATCAAGTACATAGAGACTTGATTATTAAGCAGCAGAGGAAGGTTTAGCGAAAACTACACCAACGCTTTCTAATGACAAAGCAAGTTTGGGACAGGGTGTAGGGTCAGAGGACTAAAAATCCTTCAAATTCGATATTTTGGGAGGATATCGTAATAGAATGTGTTTCTGCATGGCCCAAAAATGCAAATTTACAAAGAAAACATTGTGATCATAGGGAATTTTCGATAAAAATTACACCAAGCTGGACGAAAAATACCGATTCCCAAATACCTGGGTATTGACAAAATAATCGGTATACCCGGTATGGGTGTTTATTAAAATACCTGGAATGGGTAGGTATTTATTGGGTAGGTATTCCCAAAAATACCCATTTTTCGGTATGGGTTCGGTATACCCAATCAACAGTAGTCGAGTGGAAAGACAACAACGGAAAATGAGACAGTTGAATGTCTCAGTGGGTGGTCTGCAAACACAGATGGATCAGGTCGTCACTCGTGATCTTGCTGGCCTGCGACTCAGAGTCGATCAACTTTTCCATCTCAAGCAACGTCGTGATCCGAACGATACAGAGGATCAAGCTGCTGCGAACCACGAGTTCAACAATCGGATCGGTCACAACTCAGATCAGATTCGGGCTCTTGAACAACAAGCCATGCTACCACCACCATATTCACGGCAACCCCAGGCCATTCAACTACCGTCAGTGAGGGACTTGGAGCACAGAGCGCTTTCTCAACAAAGGGCAGATGTCAGAACGCACAACTTCCATCGGGATTTTCAACCGGAAGATAGCTACAATGGCGACCAAGAAAGTTAGGTTATTCTATTTAGTTATTATTTGTCATCTGTACTTGTCATATTATCTCATTGTATCGACTGTATTCATGTCACACTATTGTGATAGTATTTTATTATATTCTTAGGTGATAGCTTTCAGTCATTTATTTCATTTATTTAGTCAATTATTTGTAGTCAGTTTAACCTGTGCTTTGTCTAGTTACAATGGATCGTTTTCTATATACGCTTTATGTTATTCATCGTACCTTGTACTAGTTCAAGCTTTTAGTCCAGATTTTGTGTTAGTAGCTGGTAGGCTAGGTCATGCGAGGACGCATGCTTTGTATGGGAAGGATGTTGAGTGCGTTGTTGTGAAAGACATGTGTTGCGAGTGTGTGAGGGAAAGGTTAACCGTGTGCTATGAATGTTTCAACCGGTCTGGAAAATGTTAGTATTTTGACGGATGGCATGGGCTGATCAAGTTGTTGTGTTCGCAGAAACACGCATTGCAAATCGGGTAGTAAATCAGTGGAACAGTCTTACTCAAAATCAAGTTGCAGCTCACTCATATGGCACTTTTAAGAAAAATGTTTCAGTTAAAGATTTTAATCTATGGTTCGGATAAGAGCTCCAGACTCTGGAGTCCAGAGCCACCGAGCCGTCTTTCATATCTGGTTATTCTGTCATATAGTCCTGGTCATCCGTTTACTAACCCGTATTATTATTTATTTATTATTTATTTATAGAATGCCCCGAGAACACAAATAGATTAGTATTCATCTTATGTTATGTACTAACACTACTTGATCAATTGAATTGATATGCGAGAAATAAATAAATAAATAAATAAATAAATAAATAAATAAATAAATAAATAAATAAATAAATAAATAAATAAATAAATAAATAAATAAATAAATAAATAAATAAATAAAAACAAATTCGCATTTTTGAAATTTACAAATGTCTTTTTTAAATTGATCGACTTCGTGTTTTCTGACAACATCTACAAACAGCATTAGGTTTCGAAAATTACAAATCCTTAGCATATTCTTTATCTCTGCAAAGTATCCCCTATCACAATAGTGGATATATGAATAAAGGTGTAGTTATTGGAGTGAGTATCCAAGATGTAAAGAACTGGATATCAACTTTTTAGCTCCAAAGCCCAACTAGCCAATAACTACACCCGCGCAAAGGCAATCGCCACGGCACTGCTGAATGCGTCTGAGTCGTGTGGATCTTGTGTTGCGCTTATGGCTTACTAACGCCAGTTGTTTTCTGTTCTATGGATCGATTCTAGGTCCATATGCCCCCCACCATGGAATAAGGTGGCATCCATGGGCACTCCTCTCAAAAATTGATCCCGGCCAGGCGTGCCGAAAATCCTAAACGGGCAGAGCCGGCCTGGCTCTTGCTGGTGGGGGCGATGATCGCAGAGGGCCCAATCCAGGCCAATTTTGGGTGGGGGAAGACCTCTTTTAATCATACATGGGCCGGGGGTGTGGGGTATACCCCTCCCCTCGCCGGCCAATACCACCCCCTCGGCCGGCCATACCCCCCTCCCCCGCCCCCGGATGGAGAAAATTTTCGCTTATTTAAGCCAAATAGGCGTTCTTGGCCTTTTTTCTGGACCCCCCAACGTCTTCATTCCCCCCTCCGGATTTTTCCTACCCATGTATGCTTTTAATGTATACTAAGAAGAATAATTTAAAAAAAGAAAAAATTTTCTGAAAAATTCATCAGCCAGTCAGATTAGAAGTGAGCCAAATGTTGGTGATAACCTGAAATCTCAGAGAGGACCCAAGCGCTGCCCCTCAGAGTTTCCGCAATTTCCGCTCATATGCTTCAGGCTCAGCTAGCCTGTACAAATGACAAGATGCATCTTTATTTGGAGCTGTCCATAAACTACAACGTTTAGAGAGGGGCTGGGGTAGTCGGTTGAACGTCAGAAAAACGTTGCAGGCGTGGGGTTTGGTATCATCGAAAACGTCAACGTTATTTTAGCTGCCTAAGAAGATTTTGTTGCAACTATATTACAAGGAAAACTCGACCCAGTTCATCTTTCTAACTGCCAAAATGGTAGTTTACTGTTAAAAATTTAAAAATTTTCTTTTTCATAGCTTTGACTACTTACTAGCTTTTACTTTTTTATACAATACTACATATATTTTACATTGTACATTTTCCATTCATGGAGACAGCATCAAGTTTAATTCAGACGGGTCACCGAAAAACTTTGGAGTTTTTAGGGCAGTCATGCTGAAAACGTAAAAAAATGTTGGGAGGGGTGGGGATCCAAATTTTGAACTTTTGAACACCCGTTTATTATGCACAGCCCCTTTCAGGTCTAGAAAATCTATAAGCATAAACTGCACAAACTTCTATTTCTACTGTTTAATTATTCTCTACAACAAACAGCAACCACTGTCACAAACACCACAAAGTAAGTCATAAATACGGGTCAAAGATGATCATGTGATCTCAACAAATCGGACATAGCAATTTGGAACACCTAGAATCGCTCTATTTGTCTACTGCTGTCTCAGCTGACCAATTTTGTCATGCTACTACACTACGTTTATCAAGTTTCTGCTGTGCAACCTGAACACACTGCAACCCATCTGTTTGAGAGCGAAACTGTTTCTGCATTGCCTGCAGGTGCTTTGCCAAGAAAAATCTCACAGTTCTTGTTTGACGCATACATACAATCAAAGTCCGTCCAATGCCCAGAAGAAAATCCGTGCTTCAGTGGATTTTTCTGCTTACTGCAAAGTAACTTTGATCAGCTGGGGACAGATTGACATGCTCATACCCAAAACCTCACAAAACCATAACAGCAGCTGAGCTGTGATGACAGTATACAAAAGGTTACTTAACCTGTCTTTTGAAACTTTGGGCACAAATTTTACGTATGTTTTGCTCTAATGTGCAATACTGACAATCTTTGAAATTGAACTTACGATTAGCTTTACAAAGCTGTTTTTCCATCAATCAACCAAAATCCAAAATCAGTACAAGTTAAGCATCAATTTGTCATTATTAATTAAGTATTCGGTATTGGGAGTGTGAGCTATTCACATATTAGATATTGAGATTTTCTGGTCTTAATGCTATAACCACTGGAATGTTGCATGCTTATTCTAGCGTATGACGCCTGTGTAAAACTAAAAAGAACCGTTTGATGTGGCGTGACTACTGCTAGTCCAGCTCAGCTTTAGGGGTGGTCGGCACCCTTATCCTATAGCATTTTGACCTAGAATCGATCCATAGAACAGAAAACAACTGGCGTTAGTAAGCCATAAGCGCAACACAAGATCCACACGACTCAGACGCATTCAGCAGTGCCGTGGCGATTGCCTTTGCGCGGGTGTAGTTATTGGCTAGTTGGGCTTTGGAGCTAAAAAGTTGATATCCAGTTCTTTACATCTTGGATACTCACTCCAATAACTACACCTTTATTCATATATCCACTATTGTGATAGGGGATACTTTGCAGAGATATCCCTGCATTTACATAGGCAACATTGGAGAACACTCTGTAAATCAAACAGGACGGTCTGAGCGACCTGTTTCACAAACAGACATAGTGCAGAGCTCTCGATTATGCCCAGGGGTGGCAAATAAGCCAAATCTCGAAATACAATGTATGACCCAGGCCACTTTTTGCGGCCGCTGTTTAGTCAGCTGTCATTCACACATTTCAGAAGCTATCGCGATGCGGTTTCCTGCTTTGTGCAGCTGAGACAACGGGCTTCCGGGTGGTGTGCCTAACTTTGTTCTAGCCAAAATTTTGACGCAAAATCTATCGTCGCGTTTCAGCCGACCCCCCTCCCCCCTCTGGAACGACGTCGTTTATGGACGGCCCCTTAATAACGAACTCTTGAAATTTCTGACTTCAATTTTCGGTGACTATGTCATTTCTACTGAATTTCCAATCAATTTTAAAGATTTTACCCAAGCATGGCATAGCACGTAAATACATGCTGTAACTTGTTCAACCCCCCTTGCCGAGAATGTGGGCGAAATTTTAGGAAAATAGACGAGTTTGCAGCAGCTTATCGACCTTTTGGCGACTTTTCCTGACTTATCCCCCCTTTCTCTGGCCCATGTATCGATTACTGAATGCATTTATTAGTGTTTCTACGATATCATAATTCGATGGTGTTCAATAGGGATATTTATAGTTATGCAAGAACATCTGAAAATTTGAAAAAGCAAACGACTGTCGCTGCTTATCAGTCAAGCATTGATGCAATCAGCGATCTGAAATGAACTAAGTAGAGAATCGCAGAAAAGGTAGTGGCCCTTCCGAAGCCCTTCAATGAAAAGGTTGACCCCCTCAGGCCGATGCCCCACCCTCATTACGGAAAAATGCGCTCAGACAGAATAGCTACCTAGAATAGCTTTAAGTTATTTTAATGACAAATAAGCCAACAAACCGTGATTTTAATCAGCGGGCGGTACCCCTTAGGATTCGAAAACTTACCGCCCTTCAGCCCAAATCCTAGCCCATGTCTGCTCTGCCCTCCTGCTTCAAGTGTGCAGAGTGAGCAGCTCTTCAGTGTTGTTGCAGTTGAGCACACCTACAGCATCGATTCGCCAGGTCATGCTGCATCTGAAATCGTGCTCGAAATTTCGATTTTCGACCACTTAAGGGACCAAAAACGGCAGTAAACACATGTAAGGTACTGGTATGTCCGCAGCTCCTAACATTTAGGCGTAGAGCGTATGTGATATGGATGTGATACAATGTACGTAGGTAGTCCGCCGCCCAGCCGCATGTAAATTATGCTGCCAGTTACGTTACCTATGCAGCATGGCCCAGTTGCTGCCTTATCTCTAGTCAGTGCGTGCCTGTAGCAGGGTCTGCAACGGGCGGCCTATGATCTGCCACCTTATTTATTTGTCTGTGCGGTGGTGATAAAAAGTTGTTGATGACTTAGCTGACGGCAAGCCGCTAGAACAACAGCCACCAACAGATCAGGTACCGGAAGGGTTAAAAGTAGGTCTGCAGAATTTTGACCGATAACAGTTGTAAAGCATCAGACTGAGACGTGGGCGGTATTGTTGAGATGATCAGATCAAGAGGCTTCGATTAATGTGCATCTGAACACATTTGAGCCAGCGATTTACTTGCTATGCGCTTAGAAACATCAGCAATGTCGAAACTTTTGAGCAAAAATGTATGTCACGTTCATCGCCCTATTTCTTGAGCTTGTGGATCGGCCAATTTAGGTGCTGGTGACGTTTTCTATTGGCTGGTGCACTAAAATAATATCATTTACACTTTCCTGCCACTGAAAATTCAACAAAATTGAAGTACAGTAAATGTCCAAAATTTGGCCATTTTTAGATACAAATACAGATACAAAAGTTATGCTAAAAAGTATTGCCGAAAATATACCCTCTTTGGCATTTTCTCAATGTTGTCCAAACTCTGACATAATGAGGGAACCGTTTTGCTCCTTCCCCGAATGCTACCAAAACAATTTAGTATGGGCCGCGCTACCCAATAACCACATTGAAAAGCGCAAACGCGCTTCCCTTAATACTGTAGTTTCCAATCGCTATAATATCTCGTCAACCAATACTGTATCCTCCTGTTTATAGTTTTCCTTTTAACTAAAAAAAAGACTCCACAAATAGAAAATTCGGAATGCCTGCAAAGCTTTGATGTATACCCATACATGTAACAGCTCCGGGCCGACCTGGGGGGAGGGGGTAGGGGGTTTTCCTCAGGTGGGTGGTCGAGGGGAATTCGCCCAGGTGTGGGGTCCCAAATTTCGAAAAGCTCCAAAACGCCTAGAAATGCGTTTTTAGCACGTTTTTTTCAGTAAGGACGCCAAAAATCGCTATTTTAAGCTGCCAGCCAAATAGCGTTTTAAAGCTAAAAACAAGCAAAAAATGACAAAAAGAGCTTCCAAAAACACCGATTTTTCTTAAATATCAGCAGTGGAAACGCCAAATTCGGTTTCCAAAGGCTTTTCAAGTGAATTTTAGGCTAAAAATTAGTGATTTCTGACCCAGTTTGTTTAATACTGGAGTCACTGCTAGTACTTGTATTTTTTGGTCGGGGGGAGGGGGTCCCTTAACCTGTCTCCGGGGTGGGGGGTGAGGGGGGGTTTGGCCTTTCCAGCAGGGGGGTAACCCCCCAACCCCCCTAGTACATGTATGTGAATACCGCCTTTATATATAACCCTGATAATTATCTCAAAAACACCGAAAACTACCATTTTCTTTCTTCCTCAGCTCCCCTCGACAGCATTTTTTCAATTGATAAGTACTCCAAAACTAATGAACGAATTTCACTCAAATCTTCACCAAAAGATAGAGAAAACTTCAATCTACAATGTCTCCAAATATTAGAGCAATCGGTCCAGAAATACAAAACTTATGCTAAAAAGCATAGCCCAAAAAATAGCGATTTTTGCATTTTCTTCAATTTTGTCCAAAATCTGACATAAATATCTTTAGAGCTTTCTGATCGCAGCCTGCTGTGTACCGTTGGAAAGAACAGCCTTTTCTCATTCATAATATGCAATCCCCACCTTTGTACGTTTACTTTTACTACAGTTATGAGCTAAATACGGCAAAAAGTCCAAAAAAATTTTTTTTCGAATTTTCGCCCAAAAATGTTAAAATCTTGTTTATATTGTGTCCTTACATCCTGACACAAATTTTGAGCCAAATCGCAAAACTTCTTACCCAGTTTATCATGTCCTGAACACAGGGTCTCATAACCAAGAAAAACCGACTCTTACTATTTTTCAATGTTTCATAACTTTTGATCCAGGAGTCGAAAAAACGTCTACGACCCTTAGTTTCAAACTACAATCATTCCTTAACAAAACCTAAAAGTCCCAGAGCTCCAGACCTTCCCCAGATCGCGCAACCCTCTTCCCCGCTTCAAAAATCAAAAAGTAAAAAAATTTCGAAAAAAGTGTCCAAAATTTGACCATTTTTAGTGCTTCAATCGGCCATAACTTTTGATCCCGGATTAGTATGCAATTCTACCACACGTAATATGAAACTACACACTTTGCTTAACAAAACGTAACAGGTCCCATCCATGGGGACCTTTAAACCATTAGTTGGTTTTACTGGCAATTTTCAAAAATTAAAAAAATTTTTAACTCAAAAACGAAAAACAATATTCAAAAACCGACTGCACCAATAGAAAATTCAGAATTTTTGCAAACTTTTGATGTATAACACGTTTCTATGTTACCGCGAGAAGTACCTTAAAAACGCCGAAAACCACCATTTTGTTTTTTCGCCAGCCCCCCCCTCCCTCGAGAGCATTTTTTCAAAAAAGCAGTGCTCGAAAACGAATCAACCAATTTTGCTCAAATCTTCACCAAAAGATAGAAAAAACTTCAAATTACAATGCCTGCAAATATTAGAGGAATCGGTCCACAAACACAAAAGTTACGCTAAAAAGTATGGCCGAAAAAATACCCTTTTTTGGCACTTTTTTTTCAAATTTGGTCAAACTCCGACATAATAAGAGAAGCGCATTTGCTCCCTCCTCGAATGCTACGAAAACAAGTTTTAGTATGGACCGCGGTAACAATAACTACACCGGGAAAGCGCAAACGCGCTTCCCTTAATTATTCCTACTAAATAATGAACTCTTCAGATAAAACGCTTCAAATTCCAGCACATATTGAGCTGTATTGAGACCGATCTTTTATTCTGCAGTGATCAATAATGAAAAAAACGAAGTGAATTCAGTGATTTCTGAAGTTATCAATAAAAAACGTGCCAATGTTTGATCAAATGAATCAAAAAATTGATTTTAGTAGAATTTTGGTATGGTAGGCATCCCTCCTGACTATAAGTGGATTCAAATTTATCAACGCAAATCCTAAGTATCGGGGGGGAGAAAACCCTTTTTAAAAAACAACAAAATGGGGTATTTTTTTTAAATTTGCGGAAAAAAGAGAAATTTTTGAGAGAACCCTGAGAGTCTAAAAATAAACCAACAAAAAAAAAAAAAAAAAAAAAAAAACCCAGCCTAATTGGTCGAAAGAAGATCTACTTTTTCAGCGGCCAACAAGCCAATTGTCTATTCTAGAGCCAGATTTAGACTTAGACAGACGACGGAGAGAGAGAGAGGACTAAAACGTAAGACGAGGCAATAAAATTAGCGGCAACAGCTATCAACCGAAGTGCGGCGCGATTGCGGCCGGAGGCAGGTGGCCGACTGGTAACGAGATTCCAACATGACGCGCAAAGCTATTAGAAACCGATCCCCACCGATTTCAGCTAACGAGCCGCTCCCAAACTCACAGCAACGGCCGCTTTTTGCCTCGCTTTCAAATTTGGTGGCAACAACACGGACTGGATGAACTGACACTGATACTACTTTCTTTCATCATCCATCTCAATCACAATAAGAAGACCTGTAGCAGCTTAGCCGAAGCTTTAGTGCAAGCTGGTGTCTTATAGATTTTCTGAACAACAGATTACGGCCTAAGAGCAGACACGGAAGTTTTGATGGATTAAGATAATTTTAGTAACCAACTGTCAAAAGTGCGCACGACAGGTTGCAACTGTTTCTGTCGCAAATGTGACTTGCTGCTAATACACACTAGGTACTATTTTTAGAATTTCACCTCTTTTAGAATGTACAATTTTTTGGAATTACTGCAAATAAGACTGCAGTACACAGGTTTTGTCTAAAATGATTATCAGGTCAGTATTGTTCACGCTTCAATGCAGAAAGCAGAGTTGGATATTTTTCCGAAAAACGCTCTCGTTGTATTTTTTCAGATTTTTTTTCCGTTTTTTTCCAAAATCGCGGATAAAACTCCAACTTAATTTCTGAGTATCCTATTAGCCTATTGGTTTATGATTCCAAACGCTTTCTAGTGCCTTGCTTTTCAGACCAGAAAGACCAGACCTTTTCAGACTTTTCAGAGCTTTTCAAACCAGACCCTTCTAGCGCCAAGTCTTTTCAGACTTTTCAGAGCTTTTCAAACCAGACCCTTCTAGCGCCAAGTCTTTTCAGACTTTTCAGAGCTTTTCAAACCAGACCCTCCTAGCGCCAAGTCTTTTCAGACTAGAAATACACGTCTTACATAAACATAAATTGCAAAACAGGTATGAAACATTGCCTGACAGGTTCCATTAATAAACGATCTACGCAAAAATTCCTACAACAGTTTGCCTTTTTGATGCCAAATTTGGTCTTTTCTGTTGTTTTCAAAACAGTTTTGAGCCAGTCTGGCCTATTATACAGTACTTTGAAAAAGTGCTTTTTAAACTGAAAATGACATAACTACTTGTAACACAGAGCGTGTCATGGGTATGAAAGTGTTTTCACATGACTGAATCATAAAATGTATAAAACGGCGCTGAGTCTTACGAATCGGCGACATGTCATGAAACGTGAACTTACAGTCGATGGGCGCATCTGTCGTGACGAGTGTAGTAAAAATGACGACTAGAGTGACAACTGACAACTAACAGTGATTTCATACGATAGAATCATAAATTTTTTAAGAGTCTCAAAACGGCTATGACACGTAATTTTTACGTGTGTTACAAGCAGATAAGTTAGCTATTTTAGCTTTAGTTTTTTGCGCGATGTTTGTTTTTCCCCAACCTTATAGGAAAAAACTGTATTTTTTCGAAAAGATCGGAAGAAAACGCAGGAAAAACAAACCGCAGATCCCTGACAGAACTTTTTGAAACAATTTAGATATAAACGTAAATGTCGAGTTTAAAGGATTTTAGGTGGCCACATATGTATTGTGTATTTCAGCACAAAACATCCCTCCACCTAATCCCTCATCCATGCCTGAAAAACGCTGCAGTACCCAATACCAGTTCGCACACTAATGCAAATTTATTTATTAATTTATCTATCTAAACTAAATAATCAAACACTACATTCAGTTTTCTCCTGTAAAAGCTCATTCTTTCGATTTGAGATCACACAGTCATTCTGAATCTTCTGTTCAAGAAAGTCCAATTTCTGATCGGCCGTTTCTGACAAAGCGGAATCACAGACGAATCTGTATTTACTGAGACTCTTGCCCTCTACTCCATGTTCGACCAAATCCGATCCTAACAACTCCTCTTCTTCACTCAATCTCAGGCCCAACGGACTGTAATGCAACAACTGAAATTGAATCAGCTGAAGTTTGCTTTTCAAAAGTTATCATGTAATTTGCGTTATTGACTGAATATTATACAATAGTCTCTTCACCTTAACGGCTGCAAAGGTTAGTGTCCCAGACCAACAACACACTGTCACTATTGCCAACAGCTGTACGCCAAGCAGATACGTTTGTCCGGTGATTAATCCTGTTGGATGGTCTTCTTTCTGAACAGCAACTATTCAAATGTCTGACAACTTCTCTTTCTCTCCAACTCACATAAATCGTCTCCTTTTCTGTGAATATACCAACTGCAATTAGACCCCAAATGGCAGAGACAAAATGAACCGGCACAATCCCAACTGGGTCGTCAATGTGTAGGAAATTGAGAACTGGTAGTACAGCCATTGCCAGCTGTGAGGCTGTGGCGCCGATTACCAATGCGTGCCATGGACGAGCCAGGGCGCAGAGACCTGGAATGATGACGATGACAATGACAACAACAATGACGATGACGGTGACGGCCAGTAGGTAAATGGGAACCGAACCGGCGCTGCCGTTGCACCTAATGGCAGCAAAGGGGAGGGTTGTTTGTAGACAGGGCTACCCCATTGAAGGGCTCTGAAAAGAGCGAGGGGTGTCCTGAGCTGTCCGAAAGGACAGTGGAACTCATAAAACAAACAAACAAACAAATGACGATGATCACAACAACAATGAAAACAATGACAATGACGATGACAATGACAATGACAATAACGATACGATGACAATGACAATGACAATGACAATGACAATGGCAATGACAATGGCAGTTGCAATGACAATGACAATGACAATGACAATGACAATGACAATGGCAATGACAATGGCAGTGGCAATCACAATGACAATGACAATGACAATGACAATGACAATGACAATGGCAATGACAATGGCAGTGGCAATGACAATGACAATGACAATGACAATGACAATGACAATGATGATGATCATGGCAAGAACAACTTTAAGAGCAATAACAGTAGCTCTCAACTTAGGGGCCGTTCATAAACGACGTCGTTCCAAAATCCCGATTTTTCGGACCCCCCCTCCCCCCAAAATCGCCTTGCGTCGTTTCTTGGGAACCCCCCCCCCTATGGCGACGTCGTTTTCGGTTTACCCCCCCCCCCGATAAAAGGGCAGTACATACAGTACTGTCAGGTTTTTTTGTTACCATACTGCGCAATCAATAGAATAAATCCCTACAACCACTCTGGAAAGCTTTTCTGTATGGAGAAACGTTTGACAGAATGTGCATAAATCGAAAATAATGTAATTGAAGTACCCTAAAATTCATAAAAAAGCGACGTCGTTTTTTGCTAACCCCCTCCCCCTCCTGGTGCGTCGTCTATCGTCGCATTTCAGCCGACCCCCCCTCCCCCCCTCTGGAACGACGTCGTTTATGAACGGCCCCTTACCAGTGCTAGCAACTAATGAAGAAAGAAGAGAGTTAATGAGCAAGTCCAACTTGCACTTTCCGGTAAAAATGAAGCTGAAATCAGTGAAACTACCCTAGCCACACCTAAATAAGCAGACGCAACCTTGCAATGATTCCACTGGAACAACCGCCAACTGTCGATAAAATAGTGGCCACTGAAGATCTGGAAATGCAAAAATGAAACCTAATCAATCAAAGAGTGTGTACCGAGCAGCCAGAGTCCATCTCCCAGAAGTGACGCCATAGCTGCTTCCACAGTTGAACCCCAACCAACCCCACCAGAGCATAAAACAGCCCAACATCGAGTTTATTGGCGAGCTCATCTCCCGTTTTCGGTTGCTGGACCAGCCAGACCTTGGTTTGAGAACCCAAGTACTAATATCAATTATTAGACAGCAATTGCCATTTTAAAAATCAATAAGTCATTACACAAATAAGTTTTGTAAAACAAATTTAATTTTAAATGAAAACATGATTGTATAAATAAAACAAAAACAATGACTAAACTATGTTTGCAAAATAAAGCTAATGTAAAGTAAATAAACTTATTTTTGCCCCAAAAACGTTAAGAAGACTATTTTATCGGTAAGTAAAAGAAAACTCTGAAATTTTTTGAAATCAATAAGAGGATTTTCTAGCATAAAAATAATTTAAAAATTAATCTTTTAAAATTAATTTCATGTAAAATCACTGTAATAATCAATATTAATAACAAAACGAACATAATACAAGCAAACACTAGTCTTACAAAATCATTACATAGTTCACAACACAAACATATTCATAAAATTAATGAAATGAATAATTTACGAAACAACCACTAATTAAAATTATCAATCATAATTGCCGTTACAAGATGGAAGATTACCTCAGCCACTATAACTCTCGGACGAAAGCCACTGTCCATAATGGATTTGTGCAACCAGAAATCGGCAAAATCAGTGTCCACACTGAGCAAATCGAACTTGAGCGGAGTTTTGTATTTTTGCAACAGTTCAGCTATGTTGTCCACCCAAACGCTTTCTTCATGCAAATTTATGGCTTCGTTCTGATGTGCATTGTCCATTAAAAGTCCTTTCCAGCCTTTTTTCTCTCTGAAAACAATGAACTTGTACTTATATTATATATTTTATACTTACACTGAGGTGTTCAAATACTGTCTACACTTTCTATTTATTACTTAAGCGGTCACCAAGGAATTATTATTATTTTTGCATGAATGAATTCTGCCAACTTTTACTTGATTTATTGAAACAAAAACTTAGTAAAGCTACTCAACTTCTAAGTTTTCTAAGGTAAAGAAGATTATAAAACAAAAACCAATCCAACAATCAACTCTTTACTCACCTCAAAACTCTGGTATTGCATTCCAACCCAGCTTGCACTCCAAATTCAACAAAAAACTTGCTTCCTTCGCCGATTCGCTCAAAAATCGCTTCAATCACTCCATCTTCACCATGCTGCGAGTAGACTTTCTTCTCTCGAGCCCTTAACGAACCGATCCATTCAACCAACTCTCTCAAATGACACCCAAATCTATTTTCCTTCTCGCCAACAGTCTCCCATTTCACTACTCCATCTGGACAATCTAGCACAGTTGAAGTTTCCAAGATGGTAGAATGGACAGGAGTTGAAGGTTTGAAAACTGGTGGAGCAGTAGTGATTAGTTGCTGAGGTTGAGAAGTGTTTAAAAGCAATCCACAAATGGAGATTAGAATTATATTTAGAAGCAGTGAAGCTGTCTGAACCATCCGGCTATGGAATAATTTACCTAGTGAAGTTGTCAATTCGAATTCTCTTAATCTGTTTACAAAAAGAATTAGTAGCCTGCCTATGTTTGATCTAACTTCGGCAACATAAGACCATACGTGGTCGTCTGTATGCCGCGCCCAACATTTGTATTTCGTTCTTTTCTGTGTTTGGGCGAAATAAACTTACTTACTTACTTACTTACTTACCAAATTAGCGATTTTTGGCAATTTTTAGCAAAAAAAATTGCGATTTTTCTCGAATTTTGAGCGTTTTTTAGTGGCCACCCCCCTCCCCCAAAATTTTGGCTCAGACCCCCCCCCCCGGCCGGCGCCAGACCCCCCCCCCCCCCAACACCCCCTCCCCACATCGGCGGATGACCTGTTACATGTATGTTGAGATTGTTATAATTTTGAAATATTTTCGAAAATTATTCAAGTTTAAGATTTTTCATGGTTGGGATGAAACATCTTTCAATATTTTTCGTGATACATTTCTCAACAAATAGATTTTGTCAGCTTTTCTACATTTTTAGTTAAGTTAGACTTTTAGTGATAAGGTCTCTGAGATTTTTTAAAACAACTTTTAGGACTAGCAAAGTAAGACAGATATAGCACAAAACTACTAGCAAAAATAGTACGTTTGCTTCTTTTCCTACCTGACACTATTGTAGCAGTGGTGGCAAAACTAAGTTTGAACATAAATTTTGAATATCCCCATCCATTGTGCTGATCAGAACGTTTTTCTGGGGAGTAGAAGAATAAACCAACTCCGCAAAAAGCATTGGCTCCTTCATCTTCTCCAAAACTGATACATACCCTATACACCAGTAGACCAATCCTCCAAATATAACATCTACTATGTTCTTGATCATTATATTGACTT